>CAVNYN010239299.1:0-16594 GCA_963692815.1 Nyctanthes arbor-tristis | reverse complement strand
CGTGTGCTCTTCCGATCTACCCAAGTCCAAAATTGTGAGTCGACTTTTTGGCTGGACTCTCTATTGCTACTATTTGATTCTTGTTTCCTCTCTATTGAAGAGAGAAGCATTCTACCTGTCATTAGCTGCATTGCCTTCAAAACTTTGGTGTCTGGCATCACAGTTATAAGCTTATTCTGCAATCAGATATCTCACAGTTTCAAGACTTCTTGCATTTCAGTACTATGACGGACGGCGTTAAGAATGAAATGACGGTGAAAATAGAATACTTTTAGCATCTTTCCTCTTGAAATTCATTAAGAATATAGATACCTCTTCAGTCATAATGTCCCCAACCTTTGTTGACTTGGATGACCTCCTTTGGACTATCATTTTCCTGAGATAATCTGTATTCATCAAATGTCATCAGAATACGCTTTACAAACCAAATATGAGCAGGCACCAGAAGTTTTGATTGCCAAGTTAAAGAGTGCACCAAATGAGAAAGTCAGCAGAAAGCTTGGTTAATTATCAGATTTTGACTTCATGATTCAGATAAGAGGTCAAGCAATGTTGTCATTAGTATACAAATCAATGGGGGGAAGCATCAATGAATTCAAATAATAGTCATATATCTGGAAATAACAGTGTCGTTAACAGTTTTAGAAGAGAACTGCGTAAGTGTGTCTACCTCTTTCTGTAATAATCCCAGCAATGGACTTCTCCTCCCCCGGTTTGACAACCACCAAGGCTTCAACGTTGTTTTGTGTCATCTGCAGCACACGTAATTCAGGCATCCCCAAGTCACATAATTGTCACTTTGCAAAGCAAGCCTATTGTGTTATGGATCAAGCTTTTTATCCTTCTTTTGAACACAACAGTAGAAAATGAAAACCAAAGCCAAAGCCAACCAAACACCCCGAGAATAGTGATTTGCCCATAATGAGCTCACTGCTATAGAGTTTCACTATAGTGGAGAAGAAAAGTATACAGTTTTCTCATGCCTTCCCTAACCCCCAAAAGAAAAGGCTGGCCCTGTAAAGTTCTTTCCATAGTATCGTGGAATATCTCATAGACTCCTTATACGAGACTTTGGAGCCAAATGTGATAAGTCTCCACTATTACTGGGTCCTATGTGATCTACCACAATTGATGATCTACCACAATTGATGTACCAATACCTTATCACATGCTTAGGAATTTGAACTGGAATTAATTAACAAATTTCATACCGACTTCACTGCATCATACACAGTGTCATCAGTTGTGCACCAAAGCCAGGATCCATCTGCCTTTTTCCCCTTGGCCTTCAAAATGTCTGAAATTTTAGTGCTTTCAAAACCTTGCTTTTCCATACGAGTAGCTGAAACTGACTCATGATGTGCAACACAAGGGGCCGTATGGCTGGAGTCACTACGCGAATGTCCTTTAGAACAGCGTTCTTGAGTGCATTTCGGTGAGAATATCTTTTGTATTCCTCCTTGCATTCTGCCTAAAAGGATAGAATTTGATTGAAGTTCAGTAAACATTGTTTGCTTGATGGATATGGCAAACAAACTAGTTGTTTAGCATATGATTCCTATACACAATAACCTTAATGCAAAAGTGCATGTTGTCGCCTATCGGAAGCAAGTACTAAAAGATACTATTTACCAACTTGTTAAATTGTCTGATAGGATAAAGAATAGAATCTAATTCCAGCCAACAAAGTAAGGTCCCAAAATTCATAAACCGAAGGAAGAAAGTACCTGTTAAACAAAAATGAAGCACATTCTAATAAAACCAAGTATTCGTTTTAAGATCCCGAGACGGTCTCTAAAATATCATCATCTTCACTTGTATTTCTAGCGTTAGAGCACCACTTTTGAAGGTGCAAAGACTTATGCAGATTGCTAAATACAGATAACAGCATCTCACAACTTAAATATTACTGATTCATCCCTAATCCCTTAATTCGAGAGCAAGAATAATAATCAAGAAACACATATATCATTCAGAAACTAACCCAAAACTTTAAGCCATTTTTAATAACCAAAATCAGTGAAAACGGCTATGATTTCAGCCTATAAGTTACACTAGACCTTCCCACAACATTCAATCATCATTTTCTTGAACCAATACCCAAGAATCAAAGAAACCCATGCCAGAAAAGTGCTTATTTTATGCAAAAACTCAAACAAATACCCACAATTAGTACTCAATTTTTACACGCACGAGAGAAGAATGCCCAGAAAATCAACATAGATTATAGCCTACCCAAAACAAGCACCAGGTCTGATAAACAAATACTCTATTCACCCATGAACAGGACATGCTTGCCTGGGTTTTCTTCTTGAACTTGCAGGCAAAGCAAAACCTTCAGAAAATGCCAAGAAATGAGTTTTTACCTTTTCTTTTCCATTTATACCTGTCCCAGTGGCAAAGTTTATCCACCTGCAATTTGCAGTCCATGGCACCGTGATGCCACTTGTTTAAGTATTGGGTTGTGTCAGCTCAGAGGACACTCGTCAACTATACAGATTATTTATATTCTGCATCTGAAATATAATAATCCAGTTGATTCCTTCCCTCTGCCCCGCTTCTTCCTATTTTTAGGAAAAAGAATTGACCAAAGCAGACTGTACCGTCGCAGTCATAATTATTATTTCCTCCTCAGTCATGCAAGGATGATCCATTTTCAACTTTCGAGAGTCCATGATACCTTTATAATACACGCACGTGACACGTACATGTGACTATCACATACACATGGCGCTGTCATATATTGCCACATGTGCATGTATTTTTTATAATTAGAGGTCGTTGAGAAATTATTATTTTTCATTTCAGAGTGATTAGAGCTTGTTTCATACTCTTTATTTATTAAAATGTAGAGAATTTATAATAAATAGAGAAATAAAATATATATTAAGAAGATGTATATTAGTCTTTAAATTTCCATTCTTCTCGATCCTCAAGCTTTCTGTAGCTATAAAATAGTCCTTCAAGTTATGAAAAAGCTAACCACAGTCCTCAAGATTTTAGAAAGTTCAATATTGGTCCTTTTGTTTACTTAAGGTTCAACTTTATCCAAAATCTTTTGGGGCTCTTTCATTTTGATCATCAATCTTTCTGAGGGTTCCAAATTGGTATTCTAATTTTAGTAAAGTTCATTTTGGTTGTCAATGTTTCTATCTGTACATGTTGGTCCTTAATCTACTGTCAAAGATTATATGAGTCCTCATACTTTCTTTTAAGTTTCAAGCTGATACTTCATGTTTCTATTCCTTTCATTTTGCTCCACTATATATCATTTTCATCTGTTTTAGTCCTTCCATTTCCTAAATATTGTCAATTGATCCTTCATGTTACGTTGACATTGATTTTAGTCCTCTTGCTCTCTGGAAGTTACATTTTGGTGATTCAATTTCGCTAAAGCTTATTTTGATCCACAAATGTACTTTTAGTTTCAAATTGCTCATTCGGATTTCTAAATAGTTCATTTTTATCCAAACTGTTTCTAGTTATTCTGCTACTGTCATTCAGCTCTCTAAATATTTTTGATAGATCCTTCATCTTTTGGGACGGTTATTTTATTGCTCATTGTTTCTTGAAGTACGTATTTGTCCTTCATCTTTCACTAAAGTTTCTTTTGGTAATCATGCTTTCTTTATCATTTTGATTAGTCCTCCGAGTATCTGCGAAGTTAATTTTTATCCAAATTGTTTAAGCCTCTTCCGTTTTGGTGCTTCATCTTTCTAAATGTTGTAGATTGGTCATTCATGTATCGTTAATGTTCATTTTGTTCCTCATTCGTTCTTTTAGTTACACATTTGTCCTTCTAGTTACCCAACAGCCGATGTCGATCCCTATGCTTTCAGTGATGTTCTTTCAAGTTCCTAAAAGGTTTGTTTTGTTCCTCAAGCTTTCTACGAGTTTCATGCTGGTCCTTCAGGTTCTTAGGAAGTTTCATTTTGGTCTTTCAGACTCGTCTTTTAATTTTTTTTTTCTTCCCTCTTTATTTTTCAAAACGTTGTAGAAAACTTGACCCCCACTAGAATCGTGGAAAGGTCCCAACTCTCTCCAGCAAACCCACTTTAAATCAGGACATATCTCGTGTTTTTAGTCCCCTACTCGCCGGCTTGACCGAGACGACAAAAACCATGTACAGATCGCCAGAGCCTCTGCCGGAGAATATGACCGCACCACTTAAGGAAAAGGGTTTTTAAAATTTCTTGACGCGTGGAGACGAGGTAAAATCCAAAAGAATCCTATTAATGCTAATGCATAATTACAAATGGACAGTGTTGAAACCATTGTAACGGGAGACGATGAGATTGTCAAAGAATTTGCATCTTCTTGATGAAGTTTCTAAGCAGTTCCAATTACGAGAGCCCAGTTGGGATGTTTGATGAGAAGGTTATATATGAAATGAATCAGATTAAACTAATGCGAACAAATACATCTTAATTGAGAAATTCTAGGGGGACATGAAAAAGGGACATTTTTAAGTGACATTCTTATTTGACACATTTGTATTGGATGATGAAAAAGTAGTCATGTCATCATCACGCAATAAATGTATGCCACATGAGAATGCCACTTAATAATGTCCTATTTTTATGTTCCCCTAGAATTGCTCATCTTAATTAGCATTGGAATAGAATCTTAGCGGAAAAAATCCCTTTTCCCCCGTGCAAACTTAGTGGTAAAAAATCTAATACTAAATCAGTATAATTTATAATATTGTAACAATACCTCTCATCCTGTATAGCGTATATGGATGCACACCACGTGCATTTCATCCACACCGTATACTTTATAATACATGTGACGTACATCTATACACGTCATGTGAGATGGGAAGTTTTTCCTTCTAATACATACTTCATGAGTACCAAGTACTCCATGGATTTATTTGCCATGTGTATTTTATTAATTAAGACCCACTGAAGAATCACACCTAATTAATCATAAATGTCTATCATTAACACTGTTAACTAACATCCATTTCTTATTCTTGATTTCTTTAAATGCTTGTTTATCTCATTTTTCTTTTGTTTTCCATTTCTCTTTTTTTCCCCCTTTTTTTAAGGAAATAAGTTTAATTCTCATTATTGGTGGAAGAAATATCCATAACCAGTACATGAGAGAGCCAAGAAGGAGCATAATTCAAAATACTAGGACTTTGGAATTCTAAAGCTCGACGAGCAAGGATATGAGCCACTCACTTCATTGGCTTGTCGACGAATATGCTGGAGCCTAAAGTTGATCATTCCATCTGGGAGCTTTTTGCAATCGTAAATAATAGTTCCAAACTCCTAGCTGTCCACTGCCTCATGGCCTCGACCACTAATATGGAATCCATCTCAATAATAACATTCGAGACACCCATTGACCTCAGCCAAACCAAATCTCAAACTTATATACCTTCCACCTCTCTCACTTAGAATCTAGCCTCCATATGAAACATGCCACACCACATCTCATCACGTAAAATGAAGCCACACCCCACCCTACCGTCCATTCCAAATATGCCTGCATCTATGTTACATTTCCACCAACCCGCCGGTGGAGCATATCATGGTTTTTATTTACTTTTGTTTGGATCTTTTTTTCTCTAGTAACTTCTTTTAATTTTTCAATCTCATCCACTCAGTCATTTCACTTTTCTTTTTCCTTTTTTTTTGTGTATTTTGTGTTTGACTTCATTTTATCTTTTTAATTGTTAACACTCCCAACGGTCTGAAAACATTTATATTATTCGTGAATATCATATATGTGTTAACATTGGCAAAAGTCGAACAACATTTCTGTTTTATTATAGGAAAATTCATGTTATTTACTTATATTATTAAACAAGTTTATATTGCCCGAGGCAAAAAATGTTGTCCGACCCTTGACCGTGCTAACTACTGTTAAAAATATAAAAATGAAGTCAAATAAAAGAGAGAGAGAGAGAGAGAGAGAGAGAAATAAACATGCGGATGAGATTGAAAAATTAAAGCAAGAAATTAATTGCAAAAAGAAGAAAATGACATGCTGGGAATGGTTAAGTGGGTTATAAGTGGGTCCTAATAAAAGTTTAAGAGCTTCGGAACTATCAGCTTGTCCTTTATTTCAGGCAAGTTGTCGATGGTTGATTCTTATCCTTTGACAAATCAAATCTATATGAATTGGTAGGTTGATAACGGGGCTAATTTCAACTTATTACCCATTATTCACTGAATTTATAAACATTTTAACCATTCATTGCTAAACTTATTTTATAAAATGTTACCAATCCATCATTGAGATGGATTTTGTTAGTTAGACTTAACAATATCTATATATGGCAATCATTGAACTTTTTGAGGTGTTATTCATATTGGTAAGTGATTAAACTTACTTTAGGTTACCAAACCATCTTAATTTAAACTTTAAAGTGCTACTAATCCATCACTAAATTTATATTTAAATTACTAAATCATCATTGAATTTATTAGATGTGTTATACTCACTACTAAACTAAAATTACAAAATGACATCAATATACACCCGTGCTATTCACACAAAAAAAAAAAAAAAAACGGAAACAAAGTAAGGTGAACTATATATTTCGAGCGAAGACTATATCTCGAGTCTCATATATGGACAAATTCTTCTGGCAATGAATTCAAAGACGAGAATGTGCATAAGAAAAAACATTAGTACCAAGAACAATCATTACCGCGCATGCAAATAAATGAAACTTGTGGAGAAATGCTAATTAACAATAAATTGAAGTGCATACTGAAAGTAAAATGAATGCATGCATGGCTGATAAACTTAGCCGGTGCCACCAAGAACAGCTTTAAGTTTCTTGACAGTAGCCTCATCGAGAAATGTGGTTTTCTCCACCAGTTTAGTTGGCAAATTGTTGGCAAAGAATGCAAAATCCGTTATTTGGAGTCCAGGGTTTGGGCTACTAAAGCTAGCAAAAGCAACCGCTTTCCGGCCACCACCATTTATCTGAAAGTGCAAAAGCCCCTGTGGGAATACCATAAGATCCCCCTTGAAAAGTTTTTTGATGTAAACTTGATTGGCAGAAGAGATAAATGCAGTAACAATAGAACCTTGCACAACAAGAAGAAGTTCAGACGCTCCAGGGTGGGTGTGCATTGGTATCACCCCACCAGGGGCCAAGTCCAAACGCGCAATGGAAAGACCTAGCCCATTAAGTCCCGGAAATTGAGATGCGAATGCCGGAGAAACAGCAGCACTAATTATGTTGGTGGTGTTTCCGGCAATGCGAAGACCAGAAAACACGAAATCATCTACGGTTACATTTGCAGGATTCTTGCAGGAGTAACCTGCGGGCCCTTCAGGGGCTTTAAAATCTGCTACGCAGAAGTCCTGCACAGAAGCGTTGCAAGTGAAAACCAGGGCCGTTAGGAGAAAAAATAACCGGAACATTTTTGCTTGGTGTAATTCTCAGTTGGTTTTGGATTATCTTATATAGAAGGTTAAGAATCAGCACATAATGGCCGCCAGTTGCACCACTTGAAGTGTAACGTGGACCAGTAGCTATTTGTGTTGAAGCATATCTTTGTTGTAGAGTTTATGGCGTCATTTTTAATTAAGCATCACAGGATCACAAGGACAACAGTTATTAGAAGATTTATGCGGGGAAAAATTCTAATACTTCAAGAGTACTTACTCCATGGTGGTCAAATTATAAAAATGATCTAACACTAGACATCTGGTACCGTAATGGTAATATCAGCCATTGATATGAGCATATCATCAACCCCACAAATCATATATTAATATTACACCAAACCATCTATATGCTGTTAGATCATTTCTAGGCCAAATTAAGAATTCACATGTGGAATCGTGGACCCTAAGTTGTTTAATCTGAGATCGTGAATAGACGTGGGTTTTTGATTGACTAGAAGTAGTGAGGGCGTCTCCAATGCAACAATATTGAAGGTGTATATGTGACAGCGAATAATGACATTACATTCAAAAAATTCTCCAACGAAACAATGTCAACATTGAATATTTGGCTAGTTATTATTAGGGATTTTGACAAAAAAAAAAAAGAGAGAGAGAGAGAGAGAGAGAAATATATTGATTGAATAAATTAATGCTTGGTAATGTCCATATGACATTCTCTATGATAATTTCAAACATTTAATGTGCCAAATCAGTACTTTTTTACCAATTGTCATAGTATTCTATGACTATAACTATGCATTGAAAATGCTCTGGGTGTTCAGTAGTCCTCTATTGCTGCAAATTTTTCCATGTAGTTAGCTGGTAATAAGGTTTAATTTGATGAGAAACTTCTTGTGTAGTGCATGGAAGACTTATTGGATGTGGTCCAGTAGCAGCACATGGGAATGGAAGAAGAAATTCATAAGAAGACAGAGCTACAGCTAGAAGCTGAAAAGGCGTATATGAAACGGTTTGTTGTCCAGTTGTCCTTCAATTAATTGGATTGAATTGAATTGCAGCCACTTGAAATGATTGTGGACTTGAGTAATCGCCTTTTGGCTGAGGTTTCTATTGAGCTCTGCCACTGGTTGGTTTGTGTTGTGTTGATAAGAATATTTATTTTGTTTCCATATAACTTCTGCATGGCCCACAAGTATTTTCGTTACAATGATAATTATATCGTTAATATCTAAAATTCTAAACATCTATTTTAGGTATTTTCAATCAGAGATATCCATGGCTTGAGGCTTCATTGCTAATCATTACCACTCAGATTTCATGAATCCTCCTTGGCTGCATGGCATGGCATGGCATGCCATTGTGAAGGAGCAAAATTTTGATCAAATCCAACTTTATTCCAAATGGAGTTGGCTTTAAAGTGGGAAAATGACAGGAAGGAGATCCCTAATTTCCACAATGACATATATGATGCTATTATCAATGTTGTACAGGCAAGATGACGTTAAACTTTCTCAATCGACGCGCAAAAGATCATGAAAAGCATCATTGAATTAAAGACGTTTGTAATTGAATTTAGAGTAGTGATTTCTCCAGTTGTATTCTTCGTTAGATGCGTTGAACAAACGCTTGTCAAAGAATTCGCGACTGGTTCTTTGTAGCGTGTTTCTATTTTGTGCTTCATTATTCTATTTTAATGAGTCCAAATTTTTGACAATCATATCTAATTCCAGATTTCGTCCAGTGGTGAAATGATCAATTTGTTCGTTTGTAAGCTCGAAAGATTATTCCTTATCAGGCTCGCATCAAAATGCTTGCAAACACCAAAGATTTGTTGTTAGTCTTCAGAGAATCACATAGCACCTGAAGCAATCCCAAGAAAAACAGAATTTGTTAACAAAAAGGCCAACACTAAGCAGTAAGCACTCTGAGGACAAGTTAAACCTATGTTATATCCAACTCATGATATATTTGGAATAGCAGAGAATAGAATAATAACACAATAAATATAGCAAAAACGAATAAATAATGGGAACAAGCATAGAAGGATTAAATCGTGTATTCATCGAATAAAAATAGCTAAACATGCGAAAAAGAGTTCATAACTAACAGATTCTTGGAGAAAGAATCATAGATAATACGTTGCTTTATACGGAGAAAAAAAAAAGGAATAGAAAAATAGCGTTACATGAAGAAAAAACTGGAAAAGAAATCATAATTTACACTGAAGTGAAACACCACCCGAATCTGGTACTGCCACAGTTGATCATCCAGATATTGGAACATCTTGGGTGGAGTACAAGATGTGCGCTCAGAGCTATATTTCTGATATTACAATGGGATAGTAGGTAGAGGAATTAAACTCTTAACTGATGGTTTGGAAAGCCAACTAAAATGTGATCGGACCTCATGAGTCTTGGCAACAAAACCATACTTCTTAGGTTGCACATAAAGAGGAACTGCAAATTATTTTCCTTTTTTAAACCTACTTCTTGTGCTCTGGTACGTGGTATGGTAAATGGAAATGAAAATGCCCTCCTTTCCATGCGTTTTCATCCATTCATAAATGTTTCCAAGATATAGCCATTTGGCATTTCTCCAATGAAATAATTTATGAAACTTTCTTGCAATTTCTTTGAAAGATTACTTCCCCGATAAAATAAACTTTTGTGTTGCCAACAAAAATAAATAATAATGATAATAATAAAATAAACTTTTATGCGGCTATAATAGTACCAATATACTAATCATTTTTGTTGTGTTCAAATTCAAAGTTTTAAAGAGCATATTAGCATAGACTATCTTGCTCCTTGTAGTGTACCTTTTCTCAAGATCCTCATGCTTAAGTGGTGTATATTTTTTACTTTGTGAGAAGTAGATTTTCTGAGAGAAACACATAGATTGAGAATGAATATACGCGTATTAAAAAGAAAATTAAACTTGATTATACCATACAAGACATTGAAAAGCGTCAAGATTAACCTTCAAGCCAAGCTCATCAACATGTGATAACCAAGGCGTAGGCAATCAATGTGTAACGAATTGTAGAGCACAAATAAGCGCAAGGCTAGTGTTTTCCTTAGGCTAGTGTTTTCTGAGTAAGCTACTTAATTGGCAACTTACCCTTTAGCCACTTTAACAATGAACGTTCGTAAAAGGGCTACTACAGGGGCCGGTGGATCAATAGATGCTTGTTGATATTCAAGCCTTTCCTCCTAAAAAAAGCCTAAGATTTAGCTCTTATTCCCCGTGAATATTTGAACCAGTTGTTTATTGAAAAGCTCATTTACCAGACTAGTCCATAAACCCTCAATTTTAAAACAGAAGCATGTTGCTCCTACTTTGATTTTGATTCCTACACATCTCAGAACACCGAGAGTTTGTAATTCCTTACAATCAAAAGGACTACAAAGCTGGTCCATTTGCATTCGAGTAGAAGAAGAAAAACGATGTGTTAAATAATTTTTCAATAATCAGATGAACCCTCGATAAGTAAAATCGAGAGAGCAATGTGTAATCATAAGAAAAAAAACGTTATAGCAACTTCTTATTAATGCAACCACAATGGAATTAAACAGTTTCTGTAATACGATAAATAAATTTGTGTGCAGGAGAATCTAGCAGATCTTTCCAAATTGAAAACTAAACTACAATTGATTCTAAACATCTTATCGCAGAGCCGTTGCTCATCAATAATGTCACTCAGAAAAGCAGGTACAAAAACCAATTCTTTGTTACTCATCAAAAGTGGAGATATCTCCCTCGTAATGATGCTCTTTAAACAATAAAGCTTATACCGAGAATATGGAACAACTAGGCATATCCTAATTTATTCTCCCACTGTCATTCCGAACCCAAACTTGTAGTCTTTCTTCCGATGATCTAGCTGCAATACACAATTGGGCAGCAAATGAAACAAAATGAGTACTTTATACCAGGAAGATCGAATAAAATATTACTTGCTACTAGAAAAATAAGAACTCTGCACTTTTTCAATGACACCATAGTGGACAACTTTTTGAAGAACAGTGGCAACCATGTTATGGTTTAGGTCAGTACCAAGCATCTTCTAATGAGTTAATACTTACCTCGGCAGAAAGAAGTAAAGTAAGACCCACGTTTAAACGCTCTTCAAGAAAACCAGACACGCAGCCATTAGAATCAATCTTTCCTCTAAGACGGCACTGTCAAACGAAGGAGAAAAGTCAGTCATACATATGATAGCACCACAAGGACTTGGAATCAGTTTACATCAAAGAACTGTAGAACAAATAAAAATATGACATGACACAGAGCATGAAAAAGCTTGATAAAAATAGTTAATTTTATAAATTCAACATTTCTTATCAATTAAATAATAGAAATACCAGAACCAATATAATAATATGTCTAAAGCTCACACATACGTTAACATAATTATTGACAAAAGGTAAGAACTCACAATAAAAAACTTCAAAAAAGTCTTGAAACTGTTTACTTAAAATGCATCACTATCAATATCCAGTTATAGTAACTCTATGCTAAAACCACAGATTATCTCAAATTCCTGAATATGGAAATTGTTTTTATAGCTGGATCCCAAAATACATATGCCAACAATATGAAGAAAAGTATATGTAATTGACTATTGTAAAGATAATATGAAGTATACACGACAGCCTTTAGAAAGGAAACTTCAATTTTTAAAATAGTAGATAACCCCCCCGAGAGGGGGGAAGGGGGAGAGACAAATCTAGGATTATTTCAGTTAACTTTTTAAGTATAATTAACCATCAATTAGTTAATTCAATATTGTAATAAGTTAAATATTGTAAGTTTCTTTCGACTTCAAGTATCTGTATATGTAGTCTACATTCCCTAAAAGTTTCCGTTGACATTAGATTTTGGTTTAAGTCCAAGTCAGCAAAAGGTGTGAGAGTCAGATATGATAAACATATTCTATTTTACATTCTTCAGCATTAGCATTGAGAACCAGAAATAATCTGTATTTAAAAAATTTGGAATTATTTTTAGCATAGCATTATTGATAATGATGTACTTTAAGGAAATTGGTTTAAGAAGGTTTGAAATATTATGTTTTGGGTATCCATTTCATAATGAACAATTCTTTAAGACAACATTGTGTGTTGCATTTCTATTTTCTTACTCTTTCTTTCAAAAAAAAAGAGAGAGAGACTGTCCACGTGCCATGTTGCATTTCATTGCCCATTTGCCATGCTTCTTAGGAGAAAACTAATCCATCAGCATGCATGATTCCAAGTCTAATGGCAAAAAACAGTGGAGCTAATGTTCACATATTTTAATTAGACTATTTCAATATGTACTTAGCCACTTGTTAACCTTCTATTTCTATTTCAGAAAAAAAAAAAAAAAAAAAAATTGATCAAATGAATCACAACCACATATTTCAAAGGACCCATAGGTACTAGAAAAATTCCCACCATTTGATTTAGTCATTTGGATTCATTCTATTCCTAGTTTAAAATAGAAATAGAAGTGTACCACGAGCTTAATCAAAATACTTGTAAAATTACAGCAACAATTTACATTATCAGATCTGAAGACGTGTAGTAATATATTGTAAAACGTACAGAACTTAATAAGTGGATTAGAAGCTACCTGCCGAAGAGTGTAATCATAACCAAAGCTGGTTGTAGCATCCCTTGACATATAGTTGTACATGAAATCTGATGCTAGAGAAACCTGCGTGTAATATATTAACCCAAGAACCTCTTAGAGAAGTTCGAGGAACCAGATAAATATGAAAATAAAAAATAAAAAATAACATCTCACAAAACACTAACTGCTTCACCTTCTCAGATATTTTTTGGACATAGCTTAGAGCAACCATCCCAGTGCTAGCAACTTGTCCGGTTGCCACCTGCAAGCCAAGTAATGATATAATGATGTAGGACAAATGGGATTAGGATTCAATTAATTTGTTAGAATTTTGATTCTTCAATTTTTCTTATTCCGGTAGGATTCTTTTTTTCTTTTCTTGAACAACAATCCAAGTTTCCTAGGCCAACACTCCTAGATTTCATGAACAATACTTCAACTCTTTCTTGGAGGAGGAGGACACCACTAGTCCATTGTATATATAGCCCTCCTCTATTGGGAATGAAACATAACTTATTGATCATCAATAAAGTTTCTTGAGTTTTTACTTGTGTTCTTGGTGGATTCCAAGGTTTTTTCTATTCCCAATGTTTTCGCTGGAATTCCTAAGTATGGTGAAAGTACTTAGCATAGTTTAAAAAGGCGAGGCGTAGGCCAGCCTCGGCCTAAGGCGGCTGTATAGTGCCTACTCTGAGGCAATTTCCTCAAAGGCTTACGCCTTTGGCGGTGAGGCATGCGCCTCTATGGTTGCGCCTCAAGGCTTAAGAGGCGTAAGCCTCTAAATTGGCACCCTATTTTGATTGTTTTATTTATTTATTTATTTAGTTTTGTTTAGCAATTTAAAAATTTAACCCCATAAGTTGGAATTTGGAAGCAAGGAAGTTCGCATCATATAGATATATCTTCTTGTTTTTCTATCGTTTCTTCTACAATAAGTTGCTGTGTTTCGACCAGAAATATCGATATTCAAGAGGCATGTTACCCTTTTTCCTTCCAACAACTCATGTTCTGTTAACTATGAGATTGTTCACAATAACATGTGATGATGTACGTACTAGAATTTTGATCGATATATTTTGCTTTTCCTGAAATAAATTATTTGTTTTACAACGTTCAAACTTATTTATATCAGTTTGTCAAGAGACTTACGCCTCAATCGCCTCTATTTTTACGCTTTGCCTCATCAAGGAAAAAGGTCGTACGGCATATTTCCGCCTTTTCAAACTTTGGTACTTAGGGTGCATTTGGCAACCTAACTATATACATAACTCGTAGCCAAATACACACTAAAGATCCAAATCAAGATTTAACATTTCTATCTTTCTCCCTCCATGAGTGCAACTAAAGAGGGATACGAATACATCATTTGCAGTGAAGAAACGGTCAAGTAACAAAGATCTGGTACAAACATTACGTTAATGCATTCAACATGTAAGCAACAGACATCAAATTTAGTGCATGCTTCCTAACATAAGGCCAAGAAAATTGTACCATCTTGTCTGTGTTATAGCGGGCAGCGTATCCAATGCCAGATTTCCGATGTTGGCCAGCCCAGAAGACTTCACCACCCAATGACAAGTGAGGTGTCACACTCTGCACATATATATATATATATATATATCAAAGTCTGTTTAAGATGATTGAATGTCCTCTACTAAAAAAGAAAACGTGAACCATGATTCAAAACTACGACGAAAATAAACAAAAACAAATGAGTGACATTTATGATGGTTTGTTCTCATACTCATCCCATAAAAACTAAGTGCTTGTTTGATTCTCTTTATCTATTCTCTTTATAATTTCACCTACTACTAATTTAACCACTGATTTGACAACAGCTCATTTATAATCACAAACTTCTATTAAATCTAAACCACTCATTTCACCTCATATAATTTCTCATTATAAACCAATGTCAATGAGAATCAAACAGCCACTAAAAAGCAAAAGATGACAACACAAGTGCTGGAGTGTATATAGCTGTCACTAACATTTTCCTCACATAAATCATCTACATAGCTACTCATGAGTGAATGAATATTTTAGCATGATTAGAACAACTCCTAAAGACTCTTCATTTGGAAGATGCTCTGTACTTTAAAAAGCCATTTCTTCAAAATGGGCTCCAACAAGCTTTTTCTTTTAGCTGTTAAATATAGAGATTGGGTTTTGGAGAGCCACATCCCACTCTCTATTTGATTTTTTTTTTATTTTTTATAATTGCATTTAACGAATTCACACTTCCAACAATATTCATTTTGCTTTATGCAACTATTAAGATCAACTGTGAAACCTAATAGCATACAATTATAACGACTGTTGGAGGTGGTAAAAAGTTTCACCCTTTAAATTTAAAGATGCTTTTCAAATATAACGACTCTGTTGGAGATGCTCTTATAGAGTAACTAGCAACAACACCTTTGTTAGTAATGTATGGAAAAGAAGCATCTAGTGATGAGTTAGCAAATTCTAGTCCCTTGATTAGGAGAAAGACAGTTTACCAAACACTATAAAATTCATTTAGCACTTTGATTTCAAATAAGTTGCTTTAATCCTATACATTACATCCCCAAGATATTCGGAGTTGAGAATAATTTTTTTAAGGGCCGTGCTATGGAAGTGGGAAAGTTTTAAGTTAGTAATATTGCATTGTTTTAATCCTTATGGATTAATGGGAAGACAATCAAGCATATAACACAAGCAAGTCATCTTATTCTTCAACTGAATACAGTGTTACTTGATATCTCAAGAAATATCATTCATGTGTCAGGTCATAGGGGTCTACAAAATGGAATTGCAAAAACGGTAAAGCCAAAAAAGAAAGAATTCTATATAAAAAATCTGCAGTTTTATCATGCATGTGTCAGCGAAGATGAAGTTTAAAAATAAGATTGAGATCAATTACCTGGATGTAGCTTGCACCAAACAAGGCTCCATTTCCTAATTGCAATTGAGCCCTATAATCTGATCCCTGTACACAAGTTAAAATGAGGACATAAATTAGCTTTTAATTTATTGCTCCATAGTGTTATAGTGGCATCGGCTATTGGCCACTGTCAATGGTGTATGATGCCGCATCCCAGTTTGTGACCCACCCAGATAGAAATCCTTTGCATTACTTAGTATGCAGATGCAACTTTTTGTCAGAGATATATAAATCCCTGAAATACATCAAAACAGCATTATGCTAAAACATTTGAGTAAGGATAGAAACCAACCTTATAATCAAAATTGGCCATGCCTTGTGACATATGGGGCTCGTGTGTGAGCTACACACAAAAATTAATTGATGTCACCAGTTTTTCAATAGATCTGGGAGGAAATTATAAGTGAATTATTATATACAGATAGAACATACCTGAGCATTGCCCTTCAAACTAAGGTTCTCAGTTAAATCACACTTCAATCTTGCATTCAGTCTCCCATCTGTCAATACCCTCCCAAAAAGCAACAACTGCCCAGAGAAAAGGTGCTCCTATGAGTGAAAGAAGCCACTTGCTTTAATCAATGCAAATGAATAGTTTAAGGAAATACAAAAGAACCTTTGGGTGGTCAATGAAGTTAGCACCAAATTCATAGTGAGCAGTGGGAATTTTAA
>CAVNYN010239294.1:0-16577 GCA_963692815.1 Nyctanthes arbor-tristis | reverse complement strand
GCAATTTATAGAGTGGATGCATACGGATGACCACCTGAATATTTTAAAATGTCATTGACATAATTTTCTTTATAACGATATGAAAATCATTGACTGAACAGTGACATTAAATTAAAATTTGAACCTACACGTTATACTGATAAGTGATAAGCAATTCTTAATATGTTGTGTGTTGTATAGACTAGTCTCTAGAGATGAACATCTATAATCAGATACCTAATAAAGAAAATTAACTCATAATGATTTCGTTATCATTTTAAAGATTTCGATATCTTCAGAATTAAGCGAAGCCTGATATTGTATGTTAAACGACCTTTCTATTGGGAAATATACCAATTTTCCCCATTCCAATTTAATTAACAATGCGGCGGAAACAAATAACAAAAACAAACACAAAAGAGAGAAAACACAAATTTAACGTGGTTTGGTAAACCACCGACAACTATAGAAAGAGACCATTTATTGATAAAGAAATTTCTTACAATCACAAGTTTTCTTTATCCTACCACTCTCTTCCTACACAAAACTAGAGTGCTTAAAGTATACGCCGTAAACAATACGCGTAACTTACTTCTCTCTAGTTTTCTCACACCAAAAAAAACTCTCAAAAACTCACATAAATTGGCTGCCTATCTCTCTCTACCGCATGAAGCTTTTTCTTCCCAATTCTCATTTTTCAACTCTCTCTTGGCGTGTCTTTTAATTGCCTATTGGATGCACATGTATATAGCCAACAATCCTTGCTTAGTTCGAATGAAACTAGGGCTTATTTCCTTATCTTCCTTTTTTCTTTTCTTGCACCCAAAGACAACCACAATTTACTCCACGAACCCCTCGTCTTTCACAATTGATTATTTTGAGTCAATTCTCAACATCTCTACCTTGACTCAAAATCTCCACATCATAACACGTCTTTTGCAGCAACCATCTTCCGCACCACTTTACTAGTAGGTGCCACCGTAGCCAAATCATATTCAGTAAATATGAACTGTATTCAAACACTCATTGAACTTGACCTTTCCCTTTGACATCTTTGAAATACATTCTTCATTCTTCATATCATTTTCCATAGACCTCGTCTTGGCTCTACCATAATCTCTGCCAATAGTAGAAGACTCCCCTCGATGCGACTCCAATATGGTAGCTCCACCTGACACTGTCTTTCCTACTAGCTTATATAGATTGTCAACTCTCTCACCGCTCATTATTGCCACTGAGTTCTCATTATTGCCTACTAGCATAGTCATAACCCAACATGTCCAGTGCTCCTAGCGATATCAAACTTTTCCTCAATCATGGGACGTGTAGAACACCTATCAATCTTCTGACTACACTCTTCCGATCTCTTCACTTTTACAGTACCCGATCCCTTAACTTCATGCTTCTGATAATCAATCCCATAAACATGACATCACTACATGGTTCATATACCCTTTCTCTTAGTTTCCAGATGCTTTTTCAACTCGTCACAATATCTTCTAATGTGACCCTTCTTATGGCAGTAATAACACTCCACATCCTCCCTTGGTCGAGATTGAGAATGAGAACGACTCTTTTGACCATAATTTCTTCCTTGCAACTCACCTCTGCCACGACTTTCCTCAGAAGATACCATAAGAATTCTATTACTATCTTCAACTTCAGTTGGCCTCTTCATGTTGGCTGTCTCTAATAAAGCAGTCAAAACCTCATTCACTGTTAATGTAGATTTTCCAACTAGTGGCGTAGTCACCAGCGTCTCATATGATTTGGGCAAGGAAGACAATAAGATCATTGCTTTATCTTCGTCCTCAATCTTCACATCAACATTCAATAAGTCTACTACACACTTATTGAATTTATTCAAGTGATCCCTAACATCCATTCCCTCATCCATCTTCAATTCATATAATTACTTTTTCAGGTACAACCTATTAGTTAGGGATTTCGGCATATACAACTCCTCTAATGTATTCCATAATTTAGAAGGTGACTTCTTGTTCAAAACACTATACTTTACCTCAGGAGCAAGAGCCAATCTGATGGTACTGACTGTCTTCACCTGTAACTCTTCCCAATCAGAATCTTTTATATCAGCTGGCCTTTTATCCTCCAACGTCTTGTAAAGTCCCTATTGCACGAGAAGATCTTCAACGGTACTACGCCAAATATTGAAGTTGTTTTTGCCATCGAACAACTCCACCTCAAACCTAGGTATAGCCATCGTCACCAATTTGATATCACAGTTTGAATCTTAAACTCTGATACCACTGTTGGAAAATATACCAGTTTTCCCTATTTTAACTCAATTAACAACGCTGCGGAAACAAATAACAAAAACAAGTACAAAAGAGAGAAAACACAAATTTAACGTGGTTCGGTAAACCACCGACAACCACAGAAAGAGACCCTTTATTGATAAAGAAATTTCTTCCAATCACAAGCTTTCTTTATCCTACCACTCTCTTTCTACACAAAACTAGAGCACTTAAAGTATACGCCATAAACAATACGTGTAACTTACTTCTCTCTAGTTTTCTCACACAAAAAAAAAAATCTCAAAAACTCACATAAATTGGCTGCCTATCTCTCTCTGCCGCGTGAAGCTTTTTCTTCTCAATTCTCGTTTTTCGGCTCTCTCTTGGCATGTCTTTTAATTGCCCATTGGATGCACATATATATAGTCAACAATCCTTGCTTAGTTCTAATTAAACTAGGATTTGTTTCCTTATCTTCCTTTTTCTTTTCTTGAACCCAAAGACAACCACAATTTACTCCACAAATCCCTCGTCTTTCACGATTGATTATTTTGAGTCAATTCCCAACACTTTCTTGTCATGACTACATGTCTAAAAGCGCCTCATATTGTATGTTGAGTCGTTCATAATGTGAGCGCATTTCAACAGCCACTTAAAATGTATTTTAAAATGACATTGATATAATTATCATTATAATAATTTGAATATCATTGTGTGAACATCATTAATTTAAAATTTGCCCATTATCATTAAATTAAAATATGAACTTCCAACTTGCACTGACAAGTCATAAACATTTTTTTAATGTGTTGTGAGTTGTATTAACTAGTATTAGACATGAACATCTCTAATGAAAACATCTAAAGTTGATAGTTAACTCATAACAATTTCGTTATTATTATAACGATTTTGATATCTTTAAAATTGAGCGAAGATTGTCGCGAATAAAATTTGACCTTTCATGTCTGAACAGCACATTAAAAATGCCTAATATTATATGGTGATCTATTCACATGGTCGGTGCATATGGATGATCACTTTAAAATTTTAAAATGTCACTGATATAATTGTGATTATACCGACTTGAATATCATTGAGCGAATAGTGTCATTAAATTAAAATTTGAACTTCTGAGTTCTTCTGACAAGTCATAACATTTCTTAATGTGTTGTGAGTCATACTGACTAGTATTTAGAGATGAACACCTCCAATCAAACACCTAAAACGAATATTAAACTCATAACGATTTCGTTATTGTTATAACGATTTTGATATCTTTAGAATTGAGTAAAGACTGTCGTAAATAAAAACTGAACTTTTTTATCACAATTGCACTTCAAAAAATGCATCACATTATATGATAAGCTGTTCACGGATGGGCACATCAGAACGACCACTTAAAATGTATTTTAAAATGACATTGATATAATTATCGCTATAACTATTTAAATACCATTGAGTGAATAGTGTCATTAAATTAAAATTTAAACTTTCAAGTTATATTGAAAAGTCATAAGCGTTTCTTAATTTATTGTGAGTCGTATTGACTAGCAACTAGAGATGAACACCTCTAATGAAACACCTAAGATAAATAGTTAACTCATAAAGTTTCGTTCTCATTATAATGTTTTCGATATCTTTTGAATTGAGCGTAGACTGCGATGAATAAAAATTGACCTTTCATGTCATAATAGCAAGTCAAGAAATGCCTAGTATTGTATGTTGATCTATTCAAATGGTAGGCACATATAGGTGATCATTTAAAAATTTTAAAATGTCATTGATATAATTTTTGTTATACCGACTTGAATATCATTGAATGAATAATGTCATTAAATTAAAATTTGAACTTTTAATTTATCCTGATAAGTTATAAGCATTGCTTAATATATATGTCAGGAATCGTATTGACTAGCATTTTGAGATGAACACAACTAATCAAACACCTAAAATGGATAATTAACTCACAACGATTTCTTCATCGTTATAACGATATCGATATCTTTAGGATTGAGCGAAGACTGTAGTGAATAAAAAGTGACAATTTATATCACAACTGCACTTCCAAAAATGCGTCACATTGTATGGTAAGTCATTCATGGGTTGGCACATCAGAACGACCACTTAAAATGTGTTTTAAGATGACATGGATATAATTATCATTAAAACGACTAGAATATAAATGAGTGAATTGTGTCATTAAATTAAAATTTAAACTCCCAAGTTATACTGAAAAGTCATAATCATTTCTTAATTTTTTGTGAGTCGTACTGACTAATAATTAGATATAAACACTCCTAATGAAACACCTAAAATAAATAGTTAACTCATAATGATTTCGATATCGTTATAACGATTTTAATGTCTTTTAAATTGAATGAAGATTGCTGTGAATAAAAATTGACCTTTCATGTCATAACATCACGTAAAAAAATGCCTAATATTGTTTGATGAGCTATTCCCAGGGTAGGCACATATGGGTGATCACTTAAAAATTTTAATGTCATTGATATAATATTCATTATACTGATTATAATATTATAGAATGAATAGTGTCATTAAATTAAAATTTAAACTTTCAATTTAATCTGACAAGTCATAAACAATTGTTAATATGTTGTAAATCATATCAACTAGTATTTAAAGATGAACACATCTAATCAAACACCTAACATTGATAATTAACTCGTAACGATTTCGTCATCATTATACCGATTTCACTATCTTTGGAATTGAGCGAAGACTTCCATGAATAAAAAGCAATCTTTCATGTTATAACTACACATTCAAAAATTCCTCATATTGTATGGTGAGTCTTTCACAGGATGGGTGCATCTGAACGACCACTTAAAATGTATTTTAAAAAGACATTAATATGATTAGCTTTATAAAAATTTGAATATCATTGGTGAATAGCGTTGTTAAATTAAAATTTGAACTTTTAAGTTATATTGACAAGTCATACGTATTTCTTAATGTGTTATAAGTCAAAAAATGCCTAATGTTGTATAGTAAGCCGTTTATAGGATGGGCGCGTATGGACAACCACGTAAAAGTTTTAAAATGTCATTGATAAAATTTTCTTTAAAACAATATGAATATCATTGAATGAATAGTGTCATTAAATTAAAATTTGAGCTTCTAAGTTATACTGTCAAGTCATAAACAATTCCTAATATGTTGCGAGTCGTATTGACTAGTATCTAGAGATGAATACCTCTAATCAAATACCTAAAAAAGATAATTAACTCATAACGATTTCGAAATCGTTATAAGGATTTCGATATCTTTAAGATTGAGCGAAGATTGCCACGAAAAAAATGACCTTTTATGTCATAATTGCACGTCTAAAAGTTCCTGATATTGTGTAGTGAGTCGTTCACTGGGTGGGCGCATCTGGCCGACCACTTAAAATATATTTTAAAATGCATTGATATAATTATCGTTATAGCAATTTAAATATCATTGAGTGAATACTGTCATTAAATTAAAATTTGAACTTCCAAGTTATACTGATAAGTCATAAGCATAAGCAGGGCTGGACCTGAATAGAGGCCCAGTAAGCAGCTGCTTTGGGCCCAAAAATTTTGTAGGCCCATTTTGCTCTTTTTTTTTTTTTTTGGGAATTCTGCACCTAACATATGATCCATCAAGTTGGGCCCAAACTTTAGCAATTAACAAACGCTTAAGGCCTAAACAAAAAAATTGATGTCTTTAAACTTTGAACCCAAAGAAAAAAAAAAAAAAAAAAAAAGAAAAAGCTGAACGTTTTTTTTTATGAATGAAACGAACGTCCCTGTCTCCCTGAGGAATGACCACCAGCAAGCAAAAGCCAAGAGTTTTCCTCCCGGACGAGATGTCGACGGTCGCTGAGGCCCGGGAGCCGGGCAAACCTCCGCCAAATCCAATCTCTAGAAGTTAATCTCACAAATTACAATTTGCAAGGTTAGGGTTTTTCTAATTAATTACAAGTTGATTACTTTGATTGTTAAGGCCCTAATTTTCTTTAATTTTTCTCTTCTAATTTGATTATTAAAGATAGTTATGGAATTATGACTATTGTGCTTTGTGCAATTAATTAAATAGTTTATGGCTTTATGCAAATGTCGGGTACAAGATAAGAGTACTATTCTTTGTTTAATGTTTTAGATTTTTATGTCATTGTGTGCAGATATGTAATATAGTTGTGGTCCCTTATTGTCGGGTCATGGGTGTCGACTTTTCTCCTTGTGCTTCTAACTTCTATATTTTTTTTCAATATTTTTAGCCTGTTATTTGACATAAATAAACTACTCGTGAGAGACTGAATCATGATGATTGATTGATATGATATTAAACTATTAAAGCCTCCTGCAAGAAAAGCATAAGATGTATAATTTATCTTGTTAACAATTGCTCTGTTTTGAACTTAAAATTTTCTTGGTTTCTGAACTGGTGAAAGTAATGATCCCCTGATTGCCTACGTTTTTCTTTATTTTCATTCAAATGATCCTGAATAATTTGCTTATTTTTAAGGCTTTAGTGCCTACCCATATGATCCCCATGATGTAGAAACATTAGTTCTCTAAGTTGTTTAACTGGAATCGCCAAGCTGATTTCTGAGTTAACAGGAAACTGAACATCATTCACTAATCTATCAATGAATTTGTGTGAACCAAACTTAAACCTACCAATAGAAAAGTCATGGTCCAATTCTAAACTCTAGACAAATTCAGTTTTTGTAGTCTTTCCCCTTGGCTGGAAAATGATCAATCATGTTAAAATTTAAGTAGATTTTCCTTGGAACAATGTCTAATTTGTCTCAAGGTTTCTTCTTTGCCTTTGTGATGTTGTCCAATAGCAAATTGTTCTACTTCATGGTACAACCATGTCTGTTCTACTTTAGGTGTTTGGATTAGTTTTCCTTAGATGTTTTATTATTAAGTAGATTTACTTTGTATTCGTTTTATTAAAATAACTTTATTGGATTTTAAAAGTAGTGCTCTATTTATTTTTTCAGATATCAAACATTGTATTTTGCTTGGGATTTTTGGAAAGGTTTCATTAGATGCTACTACTCTAATGGCTGATTTATCAGGTACTTATTTATTGTTTTATAACAAATGGATATCAGATACTATGGAAAGTATGTTCTACTTCAGTGACTTTTTGATTTTTAAAATATTGTTGCCTTCCCTGCATATTCATTTCCAATTTTGTTTCTTGTCTTGTCTGAATATTAGTTTACTTAATGCATTGTTATTGCTTTGCCGGTATATTATTATTTTTTTGGATTTTTGTGAATTCTTGTCTAACTTTATTTTTGTTCCACAACATAAATAATTGGTTTGTTTGGATGATAACTATTACTTTTAGCTTTTCGGTATTATTTTAGCTAAGTATTTGAGATAAGTTGGTAAGCGCTAGGGGCCTATTTTTCTAAATTTGCTTAGGGCCCTGTTGAGCACAGGTCCGGGCCTAAGCATAAGTTGTGAGTTGTATAGACTAGTATCTAGATATGAACACCTCTAATCAAATACTTACAATGATTTGTTTATCGTTTTAATGATTTTGATATCTTTAGCATCGAGGGAAGCCTGCCATGAATAAAAAGGACCTTTCATGTCATAACTACAAGTCCAAACATTCCTTATATTATATGTTTAGTTGTTTACAGGGTGGGCTCATCTGGATGACCACTTGAAATGTATTTTAAAATGATATTGATGTAATTATCATTATAACATTTTAAATATCATTGAGTGAATAGCGTCATAAATTAAAATTTGAACTTCCAAATTATATTAACAAGTTTTAAGCCTTTCTTCATTTGTTGTGAGTCCGATCTCTAGCACTTGGAAATGAACACCTCTAATGAAAGACCTAAAATGAATAGTTAACCCCTAACGATTTTGTTATCATTATAACAATTTCGAGATCTTTGGAATTGAGCAAAGACTACCGTGAATAAAAATTTCCTTTCATATCCTAATTGCACACCCAAAAATGACTGATATTGTATGGTAATCCATTCACTAGGCAGGCCCATATAGATGACCACTTAAAACGTGTATTATAATGACAGTAATGATAGAATTATCGTTATAAAAATTTGAATATATTGAATGAATAGTGTTATTAAATTAAAATTTGAACCTCCAAGTTATACTGATAAGTCATAAGCAATTCTTAATGTGTCGTGTGTCATACTGACTAGTATCCAAAGATGAATATCTCTAATCAAATAACGCATAATGATATCGTTACCGTTTTAAAGATTTCGATATCTTCAGGATTGAGAGAAGCCTGCTGCAAATAAAAAGGACTTTTCTTGTTATGACTACATGTTTAAAAGTGCCTCATATTGTATAGTGAGCCATTCATAATGTGAGCGCATCTTGACGGCTACCTAAAATGTATTTTAAAATGACAATGATATAACTATTGTTATAACGATTTGAATATCATTGAGCAAATAGTATCATTAAATTAAAATTTGAATTTCCAAGTTGCATTGAAAGTCATAAGCGTTTCTTACTATGTTGTGAGTCGTATTAACTAGTATTAGACATGAACACCTCTAATGAAAACACTTAAAATGCATAGTTAACTCATAGCAATTTCATTAGTGTTATAACAATTTCGATATCTTTAAAATTGAGCAAAGACTGCCGCGAATAAAAATTAACCTTTCATGTTAAAACAGCACGTCAAAAAATGCCTAATATTGTATGGTGAGCTATTTACATGGTAGGCGTATATGGACGATCACTTTAAAATTTTAAAATGTCACTAATGTAATTTTGGTTATACCAATTTGAATATCATTGAGTGAATATTGTCATTAAATTAAAATTTAAACTTCCAAGTTCTTTTGAAAAGTCATAAGCATTTCTTAATGTGTTGTGAGTCGTACTGACTAGTATTTAGAGATAAACACCTCTAATCAAATACCTAAAACGGATAATTAACTCATAATGATTTCGTTATCGTTTTAAATATTTCGATATCTTTAGTATTGAGCGAAGCCTGCTGTGAACAAAAATGACCTTTCTCGTTATGGCTACAAGTCTAAAAGTGCCTCATATTGTATAGTGAACCATTCATAATGTGAATCTCAACATTCACTTAAAATGTATTTTAAAATGACATTGATATAATTATCTTTATAACGATTGGAATATCATTGAGTGAACAGTATCATTAAATTAAAATTTGAGCAGTATCATTAAATTAAAATTTGAACTTCCAAGTTGCATTGAAAGTCATAAGCATTTTTTAACGTGTTGTGAGTCATATTAACTAGTATTAGACATGAACACCTCTAATGAAAACACCTAAAATGGATAGTTAATTCATAACAATTTCATTACTGTTATAACGATTTCGATATCTTTAAAATTGAGCAAAGATTGCAGCGGATAAAAATTGACCTTTCATGTTAGAACAGCACGTCAAAAAATGTCTAATATTGTATGGTGAGCTATTCACATGGTGGGGGCATATGGAAGATCACTTTAAAATTTTAAAATGTCACTGATATAATTTTAGTTATACCGCTTTGAATATTATTGAGTGAATATTGTCATTAAATTAAAATTTAAACTTCCAAGTTCTTCTGAAAAGTCATAAGCATTTCTTAATGTGTTGTGAGCTGTATTGACTAGTATTTAGAGATGAACACCTCTAATCAAACACCTACGTCTAATTAAACACATAAAATGGATAATTAACTCATAATGATTTGTTATTGTTATAACGATTTTGATATCTTTAAGATTGAGCGAAGACTGCCATGAATAAAAACTAACCTTTTATATAACAACTGCACTTCCAAAAATATGTCACATTGTATGATAAGTCATTCATGGGTGGGCGCATCAGAATGACCACTTAAAATGTATTTTAAAATTTCATTGATATAATTGTCGCTATAACGATTTGAATATCATTGAGTGAATAGTGTCATTAAATTAAAATTTAAACTTTCAAGTTATATTGAAAAGTTATAAGTGTTTCTTAATTTGTTGTGAGTCGTATTGACGAGTAACTAGAGATGAACACCTCTAATGAAAAATCTAAAATAAATAGTTAATTCATAGCAATTTCGTTATCGTTATAATATTCTCGATATCTTTTGAATTGAGCGAAGACTACGGTGAATAATAATTGACCTTTCATGTCATTACAGCAAGTCAAGAAATGCCTAATATTGTATGTTGAGCTATTCAAATGGTGGTTCTAATTTATTCTGACAAGTCATAAGCATTTCTTAATATATTATATATCATATTAACTAGTATTTAGAGTTATTTCAAAAAAAACTAGTATTTAGAGATGAACACATCTAATCAAACACATAAAATAGATAATTCAATATCTATAAAATTGAGCGAAGACTTCCGTGAATAAAAAGTGACATTTCATATTATAACTGCACGTTCAAAATTCCTCATATTGTATGGTAAGCTGTTCACAAGGTGGGTACATCTTAACGACCACTTAAAATGTATTTTAAAATGACATTGATATAATTATATTTATAACAATTTGAATATCATTGAGTTAATAGTGTCTTTAAATTAAATTTGAACTTTCAAGTTATACTGACAAGTCATAAGCATTTCTTAATGTGTTGTGAGTCATATTGACTTGTATTTTAGAGATGAACTCCTTTAATGAAACACCTAAATTGAATAGTTAACTCATAACGATTACGTTATCGTTATAACAATTTCGATAACTTTATGATTGAACGAAAACTAATGTGAATAAAAAGCGACCTTTTATGTCATAACAGCACATTAAAAAATGCCTAATATTGCATGGTGAGCCATTTATCGGGTGGGTGCATACGAACGACTACTTAAAAATTTTAAAATATCATTTATATAATTTTTGTTATAACAATATGAATATCACTGAGTGAATAGTGTCATTAAATTAAAATTTAAACTTCCAAGTCATACTGTCAAGTAATCAGCAATTCTTAATGTGTTGTGAGTCATATTGACTACTATTCAGAGATGAAAACCTTTAATCAAATATCTAAAATGATAATTAACTTATAACGATTTCGTTATCGTTATAACGATTTCGAAATCTTTAAGATTGAACGAAGACTGCCTTGAATAAAAAGGACCTTTCATATCATAACCGGAACGTCCAAAAATGCCTCATATTGTATAGTGAGCCATTCACTGGATAGGGGCATCTGGACGACCACTTAAAATGTATTTTAAAATGACCTTGATATAACTATCTTAATAACAATTTGAATAATATTGAGTGAATAATGTCATTAAATTAAAATTTGAACTTCTAAGTTACACTGATAAGTGATAAGCAATTTTTAATATGTTGTGAGTCATATTGACTAATATCTAGAGATGAACACCTCTAATCAAATACCTAAAAAGGATAATTAACTCGTAATGATTTCGTTATCATTGTTACGATTTCGTTATCGTTGTTGCAATTTTGATTTCTTTAAGATTAAGTGAAGACTATCGTGAATAAGAAGGATCTTTTATGTCATGACTGCAAGTCCAAAAATGCATTCTATTATATGGTGAGCTGTTCACAGAGTAGGTACATTTGGATGACCACTTAAAATGTATTTTAAAATGACACTGATATAATTATCGTTATAATAATTTGAATATCATTGAATGAATAGTGTTATTAAATTAAAATTTGAACTTTCAAGTTATACTAACAAGTTATAAGCGTTTCTCAATCTATTGTATGTCGTACTGACTAGATATGAACAAATCTAATGAAATATGTAAATTAACGATTTTGTTATCATTATAACGACATTTTTAGAATTGATCGAAGAGTGTCGTGGATAAAAAGTGACCTTTCATGTCCTCACTCCATGTCAAAAAATGCCTAACACTTCATGGTGAGCCATTCATAGGGTAGGCGCATATGGATGACCACTGAAAAATTTTAAAATGTCATTGAAATAATTTTCATCATAACTTTTGAATATCATTGAGTGGATGTAATTTTCTATAAAAACAGATCGGGCTTTGAATTCGGATTCAGAGCCCGATCTACTCGATCTGTTCCTATAGCCGGACCGTTGAGTGGATAGTCTCATTAAATTACAATTTGAACTTTCAAGTTATACTGACAAGTAACGAGCATATTAAGAAACATGTTGTGAGTTGTATTGACTAGTATTTAGATATGTGACTAATTCATAACGACTTCGTTATCGTTACAACGATTTCGATATCTTTAGGATTGAACTAAGAGTACCGTGAGCAAAAATTGACCTTTCATGTCCTAACTGCACGTCAAAAAATGCCTAACATTGTATGGTGAGCCTTTCACAGGGTGGGCGCATATGGACGACTACTAAAAAATTTTAAAATGTCATTGATATAACTTTCGCTATAACTATTTGAATAACATTGAGTGAATAGTATTATTAAGTTAAAATTTGAACTTTGAAGTTATACTAACTAGTCATAAGCATTTCTTAATATATTGTGATTTATAGTGACTAGCATCTAGATGTGAACACCTCTAGTCAAACACCTAATATGGATAATTAACTCATAACAATTTATTATCATTATAATGATTTATATATCTTTAGAATTGAGTGAAAACTACCGTGAATAAAAAGTGACCTTTAATAGGCTTCACTAGACCCAAATAATAGTGGGAATTTTACAAGTAATTTGTTACATCTGTAACAATTTGGATAATTACTACATTTTGTAATAATTTAGAAATTTGTAACAAATAGAGTAAACAGATTGCAAAAATAATGTTAGCATTTCGGGAATTAATTAAAAAAAATCTAGATTTTATTTTCCAACACTCTATTTTAAAAAAGGAAAATCTTATCAAAATGAAACATGATTATAAGTATTAGAGAGCTACCATAATTGAAATTCTATCTCTATCTGTTTTAAAAAAAAAAAAAAAAAGGAAACCCAATTAAATTAAATCAAAACATAATTGTAATCTGAAGAATATACAGTACAATTTTGTCATAATTGAAAATCTTATCATAATAAGGAAACCCAATTAAGTTAAATTGATACATAATTGTAATCTCTACAAATGGAGAATATAATAGAATTTTATTGACATAAATACATGGTACTGTAATATATTACAATTTTAATTTTCTACCACCTTATTGATAATAGATAGATATAGTTTATATGATTTTAATGAATGGTTTTCATGCCTAAAACACGAAAAATTCTTCAATTTTTTTTTTTTTTTTTTGCAATCACAATTCTTCACTTATGATATGTAATTAATTTCGATTGTAATAAATTACATTAAAACAAGTATATATTACACTTTCATATAATAAGGAATTTTTACTTGCAAATTGGAATGCATTATATTACATCAAAATAGAGTGTAATTCATTTTATTGTAAGACTAACAAGTTAATAAGACTAACAAGTTAACTGTAATCTATGTAGTGCATTACAATCGAAAAATACAATGTAATACACTTAGATAAATATTTAACATCAAATGCAATGTAGTACATCCCTATTACATCCGATGTAATAGAGATTGCATAATACATCACATAATGTAATAGATTTCAAAAATTACATTAAATTAATTTTAAAATATAGTATTTTACAATTGATTTCGAGTACTATTTTCTCATTTTCCATACATACTAAGGTGTACACACACACACACACACACAAAATCCATTGTAGTTTTCCCCGTCAACAAACATGACACAAATTGTTTCGCCTTGGTTGACTGTGAAATTTGTCAAAGTTGCTGACTTTCTACTTGTTATATCAAAGATTCTAGAGAACTCCATTAAAAAGAAAAAAAAAATTTGACGAAATTTTTGTAAAAGACGAAAAAACATTCAAAACAAGAAAAAAAAAGAGAGAGAGAAACTTGTAATGTATTACGCTGATAGAATAACCGACGAACTCACAATCGGTCGCAAAACTAACCTTTAATACTAGAACACTTAAACATGATAGATCGAATATTCAATACAAGAGGCAAATTTCTCAATTGAGATGAAGAATTGTGGAACGCAATTGAAATGGGATTCACCAAAATTCAAAGATTAAGGTTTTCCTTTACAAGATTATCTTGATAGACGAGAGAGAAGGAAAAAGAGTTAATTACGAGATGTTTTCCATTTTAATTTTGTGTGGATTCGAAGAGAGTATAAATAACTGCATTATTAAAATTATTTTTTTTTAAGGAGAAGAATTATTAAATTATTATTTAATAAAATATTTAATGCAATTAAAATATCAAAAAATAGTACTTTTCTAATTTGTTTCAAGATGTAGTATTTTTCAAATATATATCTACAGAGATAGTGTATAGCCTAATCATCATATCATTATATAATATATAATACAACAGTTTTCAATTGGATTTAGATTCTCAATTGTAATTTTTCCGCTCTTTCACTGACATAATCATAATGTTGCACAATAATTTGGATTCAATTAGTATCTCAATTGGTTTTCAATTAGTTTTATTTTTCAAGTTTTAAAATTTAAACTTTTCTTATTTGGATATTCATCACGAGTTTTCAATAATTTATATTAGTTTATTAGTTTTTATATTCCTTTTTTATTTTAGTTTCCTCATTTCTATTTTTTTAGTATTTATGTATAATTATGAGTTTTTACAATTTTTTATTATCCGCTGCCGATGCAAATTTGACGGCGAGCAACTGTTCATTTTCTTATGAATTAGTATTTTTTAGAATTATTCTTCTTGTTACTGAATTATTTGAAAATGAGCGCATTATAAACTAATTGTCTGATATTATTTTTATTTTATTATTTATTTATTATTTATGTTTATTTGATTTTCAAAATTTCCTTTACAGAGTCTTTAATAATATCGAAGCAAAAATTTATTTCAGAATAACTTAAAACCAATTTCAAATAACTTATATTAAAAATGAAAACTTAGTTCAGAATAACGTAGAGCAAATCAACTGATTTATTTATTCTTCTTTTTTTTTTGCAATAAAAATCCATTTATTTGCTTCACGCCAACAACTAAAGACACATAGTGTAATTCTATTATAATAATATAAGCCTAAAATTTATTTTCTTGAAATTTATGATCTAACTTGAAAATTTTTGTGACTATTTTTTTAATCTTTGTTTCTATATCATTTATGTTGCAATGATTACGTTGTAGAAAATGCAAATAATTTATTTTTAGACTTTTTTCTCCATAATATGAAGCCGTCAAAATATCGACTGAATTTATATTTTTATTTCATTTGATTTAATTATTACTGTGACTATTTATTGTTTTTTGCAATTTACGTAATGAATTTTTTTATATGAAACATTGAGAATTTCCCGTGTAACATACGGGTTGAATACTAATTGACCGATATTTTTATTTGACGAAGATAATAATGAATTTTAGCGAAAATTTTATGAACAAAGAGACAAGAAATCTACAAGAAGAAAATGAACTACACAAAAAAAAAAATTAACCTCTCTATTGCAATTATATGATATTATTTTCCCTTTTAGGATCTCCGACATATATCGTCATCTTTATATTAAAAAGTCTAACTTGTATTTCTTTACAAATATATATCTATTTAACATTTTAATTATAATATCAATTTTGAATTTTACTCATATAAAGGATACGTCGAGAGAGTACTTTCTTATGAGTATGAAAATTTTTATCTGAACGGGTATCGATTGAATACGGGTATATACTCGCCTGATACAAATTATTATACTGTTAACTAATAATATTAAATAAGTTAAATGATTTAAAAGTAAAATATAGTAAAGCATTAATTATCTAAACAGGTAACTATTAATATAGTATTAATAAAACATTAATTTAATGAGTTAAATACTAACTTAAAACTGAATATTTATTATTTTTGCTATACAAATCTGATAATGTGTATTTGTCTAATATTTTGTTATTTATTATTATTGAACTTTTTTGAAAATTAATCTTCTCATACAACACACGAGTGAGAGACTAAACTTATAGTTGCAATAGTTGATTGTTATATAATTATTTATTACGATGGAAATAGGGCGAGTTAGCTATATTCTGGACTCACACCATGAGTCTTGAAGTCACCCAGACTCGCCCCAAACCTACAAATTCATATGGCGAGTCAAGACAAGTCGGGTCATAGGACAGGTTGAGACGTGTGCTCTTCCGATCTCTCACAAAAGGACTCATGAATTTTTTCTCATTAATGTTATGTGCAACACATTATTAATTGATGAAAGTAGAATAAAACAAAACCTTTATTTAGAATTTTAAGGTTCCCAACATTAACTAATATAATAACATGATTCTTTCAGATCGGAAGAGCGTGTGTAG
>CAVNYN010239286.1:0-12854 GCA_963692815.1 Nyctanthes arbor-tristis | reverse complement strand
CGTCCAATGAAATCATTACACGTATTTAATTAATTAATTAATTAATATTTGATTAACTAAGAAAATGCTGACTTGTAATGATTTTATTGGAGGGATAGCAAGCGAGACAGGATTTGGAGACAGCAGAGTCGGACCGGTTTTGAAAAGGGACTATATTATTATACATCTAATCCTATTAAATGATTATTATTACTAATTAAAAATGGTACACTTGCTTGTATTATATAATATTACACATAATGATATAAGAATATAATAATAAAATTAATTAAACTTCCATACCGTGAAATTAGTTACAACCATTTTCTTTTCTTGTTACCAATAAGTTTTTTCTGACGTCAACTTCATTGTTGGATGATAAATTCAATTGGGCACACAAAATAATAAGTACAATATAAATAAATAAAGAAGTGATTTGATAAGAAGAAAACATAATCTTATTGAAACATTGTAACAACAATTATTATAGTTTGATCTTTTAAGTGATATGAAGAAAATAAGGGATTTATATTAGGGTAATTTACAGCTAGCATCCCTAATCTTTCTAGTTTGTTGAGATTATATCCTCAATCTTTAATTTTCGTTGTGAAGGCCTCTAACCTTTCAATAGTGTTACACTTAAAGTCCCTCTAACGTTTTCCATTTATTTACACCGTTAAGACCAGGGGTATTATCGTAAAATAACTAATAATTGAATATTTTAATATTTTAAAATTTAAAAAAAAGGGGGGGAGACCCCCTGTGCTGCCCAAAATGGCAGCAAAGTACTGCCATTTCTGGCAGCACAGGAGGGAGACTCCCCCTTTTTTCGACAAGAAATGGAGGCCCAAATGGCTACCATTTCTGGCCAAAAGGGGGAGACTCCCCCCTTTTGGCAGGAAATGGCAACCCCCCTTTTGGCCTGAAATGACAGCCATCTGGACCGCTATTTTCGGCCAAAAAGGGGGGAGAGTCCCCCCTCTTTCTGGCTTCCAAAAAGGGAGACTCCCTCCTACCCCTCCCCATTTTGGCTGCCATTTTTGACCGGAAATGGCAGGGGGGAGTCTCCCTTTTTGGCTGAAAGAAATGGCAGCCAAAAAGGGGGACTCTCCCCCCATTTTGGCTGATATATTTGGCCGAAATGGCAGCCAAAAACTGGGGGAAAGTCCCCCGTTTTTGGCTGCCAGAAAAGGGGTGACTCTCCCCATTTTTTTGGCCGAAAATGACAGCCAAGATGGCTGCCACAAAATGGGGGGAAAAGTCCCTCGCAGCCAAAAGGGGGGACTCTCCCCCTTTTTTTGGCCTGGGCCGCCATTTTCGGCCAAAAATAGGGGGCTGTCTCCTCCCTGTGCTGCCTGAAATTGCAGCAAAGTGCTGCCATTTCAGGCAACACAGGGGGGTCTTCCCCTTCTCTTTTTTTTTAATATTAAAATATTTAATTTTTAATTATTTTACGATAATATCCCGGGCTTTAACGGTGGAAATAGATGGAAAACGTTAGATGGACTTTAGGTGTAACACTATTGAAAGATTAGGGGCCTCCACAATGAAAATTAAAGGTTGAGAACGTAATCGCAATAAACCTAAAAGGTTGGGGACACTAACTGTAAATTACCCTTTATATTATTGTTGACCCGTAAAATATGGCCCGATTTCAATCTATTTTTCAAGAACTTTTTTTTATTCCATTATTTCAGTGTCTAAACGCAGCTTGCTAGTATAAATCCATCTTTTATTTGCTCATGATCTTTCAATCAAAGCTAATAAGGACAAAGTCATGAAGATTACTCCACTTAAGCTTACTTTCTTAACTCTCGTATGGTATATGCAACGATCGAGGACTTAATTTATAAGCATGTGTCTCTACCGTGGACCTTCCATCGGCATGTGTGTTACACCTTTTACATTTAGGTCTTCTTTAAACTGAATACAAAATACTTCAAAAAATAAGACTTAAGCATTCTTTTCTTTTCGTACTTGATCAATATGAAGCAATGTAAAGTAGAAAATACCATGAGCTCCGTGGTGCTTGTAACATCATTTGCTAAAGAATTAAAAAACAGTGAATGAAAATGTTTAATGAAGTTTTATCTCGAGAATGTTGAGTGTAGTGCTGTTCCTGGGTATGTCTAGAATATATAACACCAAATTTCTTAGAATAGTCAGAAATGCACAAGGTTGCTTCCTTTATATGGGTTCAAAGTACTAAATTAAAATGTAAATCAACATGAACACAATCATTGGCAAAAACTTTAATAAATTCAGCCGGAAAAACCTTTATATATATCATAAAAGCAACTCGAAACAAACCCAAAATTTGAACCGTTTGGCAACCATTTATAAATGGTTCTATTTATAAACTCAAGTGATAATTTGTACAATTAACTTGTCAGTTGCTCTCTCTCCGTCCCACATATATAGGTTTGTTTTTCTTTTTTGAATGCGTCTCAAATATATAGTCTTGTTTGTTTATTAAGAAAATTAATTTACATTATTTTACTAAGTTACCCTGATTTAATACTTAATTATAATTATTAATTTTAAATTCTACTCAATTAATAAGGGTAAATTGAGAACACAATTGGCAAAATATATCTTTCCCATACAATTCTGAGTTCTGACTACAATAAACTAAGAAAAATGAAAAAATGGACCCAAGAAGCCCATTTACACGTAATAAAAAAGAGGGCGAATGTCACTCGATTAAATTGGAAACCAACACCAACCAAACTATTGGAAGGGTAAAATCCTTAAATCAAATAAATTATCAAAAAATCTTGATGCCTTTAACTCTCCGTTTTTTACAAACGAATCTCTCTCTCTCTCTCGTTTGAGGAAGTTTAAAAGTGACAGAACAAAGACGATTTCTCACATGTATCTTATGTGTTCAAATGAACTCACTGGTAAACAAAATACTAGGAGACACTTCATTAATGTCATAGTTACAGTATTTTTGTAAAATCTAGCACCAAAGCCGATAAATAATAGGCTCAGTTTGGTTGGTTAAAAGTCATGGAATGTGCCCGAGGAAATGGTTTCATTGTCAACCATATGTTAAGAACAATCTACTTTAAAATTTAATTATTGTATATCGTTTGATAACAAAATGCAAGTCTAACATTTTTATTTGTTATAATCGCTCTTCCGATCTGCTATTATAGTGCCTTGACCCGTCATATGCTCTTGCATTGGCCGTCCACTTGCTCAAAACATTTTCATATTTCATTATTAATGTATTGTCCTAACAGAAAATTTACTTGTATAAAAACCCACCTTTCTTTACACATGAAATTCAATCCAAGCTATAAGGATGAAGAGTACTTCATTTAAGCTAGCTTACTTAGCTCTCTTGATCCTACTTGCAACGATATCTCGTAAGTCCCCGGCCGCCCCCCTCTCTATTATTGTGATTTGTGATTGTCTGTTTTATTCTTGACACTCAATATATATATGTTTCCAGTTTTATCACTAAAAGTTTCTGGAGATTCATTTTGTGGTGGCTATTGCGACGAGAGTGTTGGTGCATATTGCGATGGTGGAGATGGGTGCACTATGTGTTTCTACCATTCAGTTTCAATTGGCATGTGTGTTGAACCTTTTTAATTCAGATCCTATTTAGGTTTAAGCAACGCAAAGCGCAAGCAAGAAGAGAATTTCATCATCCACACGGGGCTTCTTGTATCATTTGCCAAAAATAAAAAAGAGAATTACACGATATAACGTTAACATGAATGAGTTTTTGTGAATGGGAATATATATAATTCTTACCACTGACGTTATAGTGTCACATAATCAATACATGATCGTGTCATGTATTGATGACATGACATTATCATATATAAATCATCACCCGAGGTGATTGGCGTGTCACGCCAGTCGTGAGAGTGCCAATATTGAAATTATTATTTTGCCTTGAATCGATTTGTGTTTTGACAGTATATGACTATTTTCCATCATGGGGGATTAATTAAAACTTCGTGCAATTGGAGTTGGCGTACATTAATTAGTAATTTGTATTTCTAATATTGACATGTAATATATATATATATATATATTCCATGTAATAATGCAAAATAATCACTAAAGAGAATACTTAACTTTCAGCTTGTTTGATAAAAGGTTTTTCCATTTGTCAAGTGTACTGCTGTTCTTGGGCATGTTTAGAATAGATGATAAAAAATTTCGGATTAAAAAGTAAATCAAACATGTAAATGATGTAGATTGAATCGAAAGTTATGTGATTCTTGTTACCAGTAGTCATTACATGAACACAAACCATTGGCAAATCTATGAAAACGGTTGATGTCTCTCACTATAATTTCTCTCTTAAAAATCTCCGATGCATACTTCATAACTGTATGGCAATCCCCGCGAGTCCGGAGATTCTTCTTTATCCTAATAGGAGCTCCCTCCGGCAGGATGAGCAGCGCATATGCGAGGGCCAGTTTTTCACTTTGATACCATAAGCTCCGCTCCTTGTAATCATCATCATCGTTAACTGCATATTGGATTTCAGCCACATATCCTTTCTGCTTCACCAGCATCTCCAACTTGCCTAGCATCTTGTATATCTCATTGGTCATAGGATGAGATTTATCTTGTGCTGTGAAAACGAAGGTTGTGTTCTTCACATCAAGCCAGCTACGTCCAGGCTCCTTTCGAACCTTATTCATCCCCATCAGTCTTCTCAACTCATCAGCTTCTTCTAACCTACCTGCTCGAGCATACATATTGCAGAGCAGCACATAGTTCCCTGGATTACTAGGCTCTATCTCGAAAAGCTTGTTTGCAACTTCTCCACCCATTTCAAGATTCCCATGCTTTCAGCAAGCTCCAAGCAGCGCTCCCCAAATAGAGGCGTCTGGTTCAAATGGCATTGTTTCCACAAATCTCTTACCTTCAAGTAATTGACCTGCACGACCAAGCATGTCAACGATGCAGGAATAGTGTTCAGGCCCTGGAGTTATATTGTGCTTCTGAGTCATGGAATTGAAGTAAGAAAATCCTTTGCCAACACGACCTGTATGGCTACAAGCTGATAAAACCGAAACAATAGTTATATAATCAGGTCTAATACCATGTTCTCAAATAATTCTATCACTTGATCTGCACGGCCATGTTGTTGGTGAGCAGAGATTGTAGCAGTCCACAATACCACATTGCGATCCTCACTGTCTGTAAAAACCCGTCTAGCATCAATCAAGCTGCCACATTTTGAATACATCGTGATCAGTGAGCTTGAGACACAATTATTCTTCTCAAACCCAGATTTAATTATGTGAGCATGAATCAAACTACCTTGATCTAATGCTGCAATACTAGCAGCAGCATGAAGCACAGTCGAAAATGAAGCCTCATCCGGCAATACGCCTTCACGCCTCATGATCCAAAAATAATTGCATGCTTCCTCAAAGTTGTCATTTTGAACACATCCGATCACCATAACATTCCACGTCACAACATCTCTATCTTCTATGGTCCTAAACAAGTTTTCAGCGTCACCAAAGACATCACTTTTACAATACATGTCCATCAAAGAATTTTTCACACAAGGTAAACATTCCAACCCACTCTTAACAACAACTCCATGAACTGTCTCCCCGTATCCACCCCTTGCACTTTAGCACAAGCACTCAGAACACTCGAAAAGCTTACTTGATCAGGATTTATTAAATCCTCACGAACAACCCTTATGAAAAACTCGATAGCCTTGTCATAAAGCTTGTTTTGCAAAAATCCAACAATCATGGAATTCCAAGAAACAAGATTTCTTTCAGGCATTTCATCAAACAATGTCCTCGCCACGCCCGTCTCACCACACTTGGCATACATGTCCACCAATGCACTAGCCACAAAAACATCAGAATGAAACCCATCTTTCCATATCAAAGCATGCACCTGCTGCCCATGAAAAATCACCATTGTATCAGCACAAGCAGGCAAAACAGCAGAAAATGTGAAATGGTTAGGAAAAATAAGGTTTCTCCTCATTTCATTAAAGAAATGGATAGCTTTAAATGAAAAATTGCTGCGTGACAGATGAGTGGTTAGGGAAGTATAAGTAATGACATTCTTGGTAGCAGAAAATTGGGTACTCGAATTTGCACCCGAAAAGAGCGCGAGGGCTTGAGAAATACGCCACATCTCAGATACAAGTTGAGAAGATTGTTGAAGAGAAATGGGATGGGCAAGTAACCTTAAGTGATCAGCTGCGAATGGATTTGGGTGGCATGCTTGAGATTCTTGGATTTAATAGCCTCGTTAAGGAGATCACTGAAGTGGGATTTAGAGATGAGTGATTTCTTTGCTGTTTGTGCAGAGTTTAGAGGCAACGGTACTTTCATAACAAGATGAGTGCTCAGAATTCCAGAAATTATGCAAAGGTTTAGCCTGCGTTTCACCGGATTATTTATTGTTGCTTGGAAGAGATTGGAGGGAACTGGGAAGACTGATACAATTAATACAGGAAGTTCCGTCCGTTCGGCAACCGATTGTTATACTCAAATCATATGACATGGATCACATCTTGTATAAAATGTGGCAATTTTTTTATTGTACTACATGTCTACATGGACCCCAAATTTGAAAAAGATAACACCGGTTGTAATCAAACTCTGTCATAATAGCGTTGTCGAAGAGATTCTCACAAAAACGAGACAACAAATCTCTCTTCAAATAATAGTTTACTTCACCCTTCTTTGTGTTTGGTAAATGGCTTACGTTTTATTTTTCATTCAATTTCATGTCAAACTAATCACGTGTATATAGTTTCATGACCAATGCAAGCGTGTTTATAAAACTATATGTTGTTCATTTAGAGCCACATCCACATGCTATTTCATAACTAGCTATAAGTCTTTTAGTTTTATTTCAAAATAAAAATAGACCGAGGCACAGAGCACCAAGATTGATTATAATACAAGATTGCAACGTTATCTAAGATCTATATGTACACACAAACTTGTTGGAGTGTTGAGAGGATAAGCTCGTCTTGAACTCCATAGATAGCGGAGAATTTAAGCTTTGGTAAGAGTCGAGTTCTATTTTGTTCTAAAGTTTCTTTTTTTCCCCGGTGACATTCGTTATCAGTAATGTTGACAACGATTTAGGCTGGAACTAAATCGTTCCCTACAATTGAATGATCCTTCATTATTCTTTGGTTACCTTCTTCCCTCTTTACAAGATAAGCAGCTCGATACTCTAATGTTGACAAAATGACTAAAAGGGAAAAAAAATCCCCCTTTACTAACATGGTAGGGAGTATTTATAGGTCTAAATGGCTAAGTGGAGCACTTCGATGCATGCTTTCCATGTGTCTGGTCTGAATGATAGGCGGCGTCCGCGTGTATCTGGTCACTACTCACGTGTATGATTAGAATCGCTCGTTTCCACTAACTGGCTCAGTTTGACTCTGATAAGTTTGGCGGATATATCTAACCGACCTGTGAGGTCGGTTCCCTCATTAACAAGTGATGGAGGTGAACTCGGTTTTACGGAGAGAAAAAACAGACCCTCTCAGCAATATTACTCTGACGAAGAGTCTTCCATATGTCAGTTTAGGGTCGTGGGACACGTGTCGACTCGTGGGTGGTGGATTCGTATGGTCGCGCTCGAGAATCGCAAAGGGTGGCAGCAATTAATGATGACCCTTGTACTTCTTAGGGTTTTAGGGGTTTTAGCTTAATAAAAGAACGCCCCCTCGTTATGTCCCTCCCCTTTGCTTCTTTTGTTTCTTCTAGGGGAGATATCCACCCGGTGTCTGCCACATTTCTCTTCCAGAATCTTTGTAAGTGATTTCCAGGTAAAAACCAGTTTTCGCTCTTTGCATTTCAGTAATTTTAACCTTTCCCAGCCATTTCGTTAATCATGAGTCAAGAGGGGGAGGCGCGTTCACCAAGGGACTCTGGCGACTCTGCCGTCGTTACTGTGGTACCAGTGGCTGACAGGGGAAAAAGGAAAGTAGAGGAAGTCGTCTTGCGAGAATCGTCAGGAGAGGAAGTCACTTGATCGACTGATGAATCTCTCGAGGGGGTTTGGAAGGAAATGGAAGATGCAATGTTGGCCGAGGAGGGGGAAAGCTCTGAGGCGCTTCCCTTGGCGATTAGGATTCCCAGTGGAGGGGTAGAAGGGGGAGATGGATGGCAACGTCCACCTCCTCACACGGGGCCATAAGCATCGCCCTTCTCTTGCAAAGACCTTCCGTCTGTCGCTACCGAGCAGGAGCTGCTTTATTGGAAAAGGAAGTATAGGATTTCCGACTCAGTGCACTTCTTTTTACCCTATTTTTCAGAAAGGGTGGATTGGCCTCCGGAAGGTTGTGTGACAGTGAACATGCGAATGTTGGAAGCTGGAGTCCGATTTCTTCTTACTCGCCTGGTAGCCGACCTCCTCAAAGAGTGGGGGCTTGCGCCCAGTCAGAATGGGTGGAGGGCAATCACGATTTTCTTTATATTTTTTGCACTGTCAGATTACCCCAAACCGACCTTTGACGATCTGAACTACCATTATGAGTTCAGGGCGTGCGATGGAATGGGGTCTGGGTGGTTCTACTTTATGAAGCGTAAAGGTCGGCAGACATTAATTACTGACCGACCTGAGTCGGTGAAGGACTAGAAAGATAGGTGGTTTTATGTTGGTGGGGATTGGGCACCACGAAGCCATCCCAATGATAGACCTATCCTTGTTTTATACCGACCTAGGCGCAGTAAGTATTAGCCTTTTTTGGGATTTGCACCCAGAGATTCACTAATACTTATCGTTTTTCTTCTTTTTCAAGGATTCCAGTACCAGAGGTCGGCACTAAATATTTGAAGCACGTGGCTGTCATCGCTGCACAAGGTGGTCTACACAGCTCGTTGAAATTCCTGCTGACTGAGGAGAATTTATTGCAAGCCGGCCTGACATCCGTCTCTCCGTCTGACGTTTTAGCTCCAATCCCAAAAGGTACAGCATCTATTAGCTTTAGTTCAAGACATCTAAGAATAAGAACTTTGACTAACTCTCTACCTCGTTTATCCAGCCCCTTGCATCTCTCGTAAAATTCCAGTTGTAAAGAGGAGGATGCCGCCCAAGGAACTGACAATGGCCCAAAAGGTCGTAACCCGAAAGGCCAGCTCCAGGAAGGAGCAAGCGGCCCCTTCCCAGCCTTCAGGAAAGAGAAGAGGTGATGAGCGCCGATCCGGGAAAGATGCGTAACGTCGACGAACATCTCTAGCCCGTCGTTTAGAGGTCAGTGCCAGATCTGAGGGTGCTGAGCTTCCGAGGTCTAGCCAAGAACTCCCCCTGCTCATCCCGGGAATCAATTAGACACATCGACTTCGCTCTCTGAGCCGAACTGGTTGGAGATCCACCCTACGAGGTCGCAGGTAGCAGAGAAACTGAAGGGGCAGTTCCCAGAATGCTACCTGGAGTGCTACAGGACTTTGTCCCCCATGCCCTTGGCCACAAAGAACCTTCCTCGCTTCGTTCAGTGGGCCATGAAGGCACCAGCTCGGGCCTGAAACGTACGGGAAGAGTCAATGTCCAACAAGATGACTATGGAGGACACTGTGGCTTCCTCGATAGCATACATGGCCCGAGCGTTGAATTATCAACAGAAGGCCCTTGTGATGGCCAGGGACATGGAACAGGAAGTTGATAACTTGACCGAGAAGTTGGCTCGTTTTGACTCTGACTTGAGGGCGGAGGCCGATAAGCAGCAAAAGGCGGAAGCCAAGCTAAAGAGACTAATAGCTAAGTCTCTTGAGATGAAAAAGCTTGCGATGGCTGAGAAGTCAGCTCGATAGGGCTGGGAGAAATGCCACGCAGCCGAACTTGAGAAGAAAACTGAAGAGGTCAGGCTTGCAACCAAGGCCTCAACTGTCGAGGAGTACAAGGCCTCCGAGGATTACAATACCGACCTCAATCTCACTTACGTGGTCGCGTATGATGAGATCATTAGGAGCCTTGTCACTCACAAGCCTGGCAATCCGATGGAGTTGCTGGGCAAGGAGCTCGAGTCGTATAAAGAGGCACATGGGGTGTCTGATGCTCCAGCTGAGGAAGGGGAATGTGCAGCTGAGGAGAGTAGAGCCCCTCCAGTAGAGAATCCAGAGCCTTGACTCCAACCTCAATTTTTCATAGTTATCTAATTTTTTATTTCTCTCCCATTTTTTATGCTGACTTAACAGTCTTGTACGCATCGGATATCGATGTCTTTTGTTTAATGAAATGATTTAAGTACTGTTCTGCTTTACTTTTCGCATTTTACTTTTCGCGTGCATATAGAAACATTGACTGTAGCCAACCTTGCATTCGGCTTTGTGTTTTCGTATCTGGCGTCGAATTCTATTCATAAACATTAGAGTTCGGTTGGCTATACAATCTCAACACTGTAACAAGAACAAATCTTCTTTTAGTCTCATTGCCTTTTACTATTACAAGTATGAGAGTTCGGCATGTAGGCATATTACATAGGGCCGATCTCTCAGGAGTATTTACAATGTGACAAAAATTGACCCTGTGAGGTTTTGATACAAAAAGGATCCTTCACTCCTGGTCATCTAAAATATTTCTTGAGATGCTCAGCGTTCCACGGGTGTGGTAGAGGATTGCCGTCTAAGTCTTCGAGCTTGTAAGCTGTATTTGCCAGTATACTTGCAATCATATAGAGTCCTTCCTAGGTCGGGGCTAATGTTCCTGCGGCCACATCCTTGGTGTTTTGGAATACCCTCCTAAGGACTAAGTCCCTGATATCAAACGCTCAAATTTTCACCTTGCAATTATAATATCGGGCACTTCTCTGTTTACAAGCGACGTTTCTCATGGCAGCTAGCTCCCTCTTTTCCTCCAAGAGATCGAGATCGGCTCGAATAAGTGTGAGATTGATCCCTTCATCGAAGTGTTTGACTCTAAAGGTGGGGAATTCCATCTGAACTGGGACCACAGCTTCCGTTCCATAGGTGAGGCTAAATGGGGTCTCTCCTGTGGAGGACCTGGATGTGGTGCGGTAAGACTACAGCACAGATGGTAACTCTTCTGCCCACCAACCTCTTAGTCCTTCCAACCTTGTCTTGAAGGTGTGCTTGATAACCTTGTTCACCGCTTCTACTTCTCCGTTTAATTGAGGGTGGTTAGGTGTGGAGAAGTGCTTCCGGATTCTATGCTTTCGTAGAAGTTTCGGAAGTGCTCGTTATCGAACTGCCTCCCATTATCTATGACTATGGAATGCGGTATTCGGAAGCGGCATATGAGGGACTTCCACACGAAATCAGTTATCTTTTGCTCCGTGACCTTGGCCAGAGGTTCTGCTTCTACCCACTTCGTAAAATAATCGACGGAAACAATGGCAAAACGAACTCTGCCCTTTGCCGTTGGTAGTGGGCTGATCAGATCAATTTCCCATTTGGTGAAAGGCTATGGACTCATCACTAGCGTCAGGTCGACAGGTGAGTTTCTCAAGAGGGATGCACAACTTTGACACCTGTCACAAATTTGAGAAAATATAATCGCGTCCTTTTTCAAAGTAGGCCAATAATATCCCTGTCTGATCAGTTTATAAGCGAGAGCTTGCCCCCTAGTGTGGTTTCTACATACCCCCTGATGCACTTCTTCCAACATACGCCTTGCTTCTTTTGGAGTCAAGTACTTCAGTAGTGGTGTCAAAAAGCCTTGCTTGTACAACTGTCCTTGCACTATAGTGAACTAGGCCGACCTAATTCTAGTCCTACGAGCCTCGATATGATCTGGCGGTAGGGTACCCCATTCAAGGTACTGGACTATGGTGGTCATCCAGTTTCTCGAGGACGGTTCTATAGGACTGATCAATCTGCTTCGTGATGACGGTGAGCTTAACAGGGCTATAGGCACATATTTAATGTGTGGGCTCCTTGGCTGGTCGCCAGTCTAGCCAGGGCGTTCGCTTGAGAGTTTTCGCCGCGTGATATTCGTGTCACCAAGGCCTGGTGAAATTTTGCCAGTTCATCAAGGGCCACCTTGTGATTGGGTGCCAGTGAATCTTCCTTGACTTCAAAGACCCCCCGTATTTGATTTACCACAAGCTGGGAGTCACTCATGGTTTTGATAAACCTAACTTCCATAGCTCGGGCCATTTCTAGTCCTACGATCAATGCCTCATACTCGGCCTCATTGTTGGTGGCATGAAAGTCGAACTGTAAGGCCTGGCAATAATATTTAAGATCGGGGAAGATGAGGACAATTCTGGCCCCGGCCTGGTTTTCTGTTGATGAGCCGTCTATGTATAATCTCCAAGGGCGGTCGTCCGTACTCTCTTCTTGTATGGGGTGTGAATTCGGCCACAAAGTCGGCTAAAACTTGTCCTTTGATGGCTTGGTGAGGACAATACTGTATGTCATACTATCCCAATTCGACCGCCCATTTCATCAGCCTATCAGACAGCTATGGCCTGTGGAGTACTTGTTTTAGCGGACAATTCGTCAATGCTCTCACTGCGTGCTTCAGGAAATAAGGCCTGAGCTTTCTGGAGACTATGATGAGCGAGAGAGCCAGTTTTTGCATGGGTGAGTATTGGAGTTCGGCATTATGGAGAGCTTGACTCACATAGTACACAGGGAGTTGTACGCCGAACTCCGACCTTATGAGGACATCGCTTATTGCCGTTGGTGAAACCATGAAGTACAAGTACAAAGTCTCTTCGGGAAATGGTTTTGACAAGAGGGGTGGTGAGGACAAGTGTTTCTTTATTTCCTGAAACGTGTCCTTGCACTCGGTGGTCCACTCAAACTTGTTGGTCTTTTTGATGACCTCAAAGAAAGTTTGGCATTTATCCGTGGCTCGCGATACAAATCGGTTTAGGGCAGCCAGCTTGCCGGTTAAACTTTGGACCTCCTTTATAGAAGTTGGAGATCGGAAGAGCG
>CAVNYN010239283.1:0-21441 GCA_963692815.1 Nyctanthes arbor-tristis | reverse complement strand
CGTTCAAGTAGTATAGGACTAGAAGAGTCCCGAATGTCGATCCCACAGGGAAAGTTGTCACCTATTTCACTTGAGTCAATTTCACACCAGTTGAATAAGAAAATTAAAGGTTTGTAAAAGAATAATGAGATTGTTTAAACTAATAATTAAATACTCTATCTATTTTAATCTAGGAAGGAACTCAAATTAATGGACTAGAAAATATATAAATGAAAGCCTTGAGACTCACGAATCCACAATAAACAGGCGTTCCAATTATGCAATCCCACTCATGACAATTCACCATTACATGCTCACAACCAGTTTCACAAGTTTAATTGAAAACCTCTCTCGAGCAAATTCAAATTTACCCAACCAAGTAAACCCACTATATCCCTATGTGAATTTCAACCTAGTTGAGTGCATTAATTAACAAGAAACCATTTTTGTGGTCACACAAACCATAAAAATATATCTCTATCTTCTATGCGATTTATGTTTCCTATCGAAGTGCTAAATTGGTGACTTACCCCTCGGTTTCCTCACGAATTCACTGACGCAATTACAAGTTGATCAGGTTCATAAAAGGTAATTACATATCACAATAGAAAATAAGCATGCAATAACAATTAGAGTCATGAATGGGATTAACACAATCAAAACATGTCTATTGCTTCATCCATTGTCTCAACGAGGAAAATTAGTTACGCATAATAAAGAAATTCATAACATAAACATTTATAGGGATCGAATACATGACCAGATTCGAGCAATAAAAGACGAAGAATAATGAAGGAAACGTTTGCACCAAACGAAGAACTTCGCTCTTCAATCTTCACGCCAACCCCGGTTTCAATCTCCAAGCCCTTGCTCTAATCTCCTAACCCTTAAGAATGAGTTTCCTCTCATGAATCCCCCCTTTTACCGAAGGGTTCTCGTTCTTTTATAGTTGGGGAAGCCTTAGAACCCTAGAATGTGTCAAAAAGAGCCCGAAAACGCGTAAACGCCGTCTTCCGATATGGGCCGCGGGTGGCCGCGCGTATGCATGCCGCGGCCTAGCCGCAGCTAACAGATTCTTGAGCCAATCCCGCGGGTGGCCGCGGGTATGCTTGTGTGGCCTGCCCGTGGCCTACTTCCGTGGCGTGCGTTTTGGTCCCTGTTTTGGCTTTTTCTTGCTGTAATGGTCCTTTTCAGCTTTTTCTTCATTTAAGCACGTCCCCAAACTTTTTGATCTATTCATCAGGGTCCCCGCTCTCTTTAAACATGTCGCAAATGACCTCTTTCAAGTTCTCCAACGGTGGCATTCAGCTTTCACACTTGTTGACATTGATCTTTTCTCTTCCCACTCCCGAACCTTGATGCATGTAAAGCTCAATTTGGTACAAAAATAGTTCTTTTCACTTGTATCACTCCAATTTGAGCTTTTCACCTATATGAACCATATTCACACAAATTAAGTAGAAATCTGCTCGATTTCATATAGAATTGCATAAGTCAAGAGAAGTATTTTTGCATATAAAATACATTTATCACTGTTAACAGAATGTGGCGGCATCCATGGGTGCCATGGTGGGAATTTGAAGCCACCTAATGGAAGGTGTGGATGCACAAGAGGCCATTGAAACTTAAGTGTCTCCATATGGTAGAGGACCAACTGGTAGTGGGGGATAAACATGTGGCCATGAAAACCTTGGAAAACCCTAGTGGAACCACCACCAACAGCCAATTTATTTACCTAACAACTCGTTGTACTAAGATTGTATATTAGTGTTTAACGAAGTCACTTAATCATAAGCATTGGCGGTATTTCTTCCAGCCACTAAACATAGGCCTTGACAGAGCAAGGCTACAAGACAAAAGGAAAAGGAATTGATGACAAGAGTAGAATTTGTTTTCCATGGTTGCCAATTAATCGCAATTTGCTAGAAGTTGATGAAATGTTTACAATTGAACACATATTTATAGGGTTCAATTGAGTTGGTTATGGGTGAGATTACAAATGACTTGAATGAGAATTTGTAATCTTTTGTAATCTCTCTCCTAACAATGTTATGGTTTGAAGATATTGAAAGTTACCAAATTCCAATTTGTTAATCTCTTTGTACATGGCAAATTTAACAAATATACTTAAAGTAAATTTTCTTCAAAATATTAAAAAAACTAAAATGAATATATTTTAATAAATTAAAGTTAAACCAAAATTAATTTATAAAGTAACTATACCTAACTATTGAAATGTATTTTCAGAATTTAGAAATGTGGAATTAAAACTTCAATTAATTAAATAATATGTTTATTAGAAGTGGTTTAGTAGTACTATAATCCCAACACATTTTACTTCACCCTCATGAAACTTTACTGGAACTAACATTTCATTTCAATTTAGGAAACTACAAAATTAGTTGGGGAAAATGAAATATAATTTGAGACGGATGAAAAGGGAATAATGGAATATCTTGCCGGGACGGAAGGAGTAAACTATTTTCTAGCACTCCTGGCGAGTGCCAATATTCGTGGGTACGTATATATGCACATTTGGTGGAATTTCTACTACATGTGAATGCCGTAACAGCCGCGTAGGATTTCCATCTTCCAAGTGTACAATTCCGTTATTTAAACTAACAATTTTACTAGTAGTGATGGATGTTTTACAACTTTTTGTATGATCAGTGAGCATCTAATAATAACAAAATTTAGTTTGGTGAGCATCAGCACGTCATCAAAGTTGGGTGAGTGTCCATCAAAATTAGCCACAATTCTTACAAAAGTTAGATATCTCTTGCATCACCAATAAGGACTTCCAATACTGTGAAAGGCTTGAATTTCTTTAAAGAGAGTGAACTGTATATAACCTCGGTTAATAATATATGAGTTTATTTCAAAAATTATCGTAAATCTTGCTTTTTATACAACTCCAATCATTTAAATTCCGAACATTACACTGCACTAGAGAGATATATATATATATATATATATAGAGAGAGAGAGAGAGAAATTTTGGACCTCTATTACAAGGTATTTCAAGCTCCAAAAGAGACGCAAAACAAGAACACAAATTAAATGTATACGAATACAGGGGCGTAGCCAGCATGCCGGCTTACCCCTAGCCGGACCGAAATATCAACAAGCTGGCTGCGGCCAGTGTAGATTAGTCACTGGTAGTCGGTGGAGCACTCAAAGCAGCATATTGTAAAGGCTAAAATTAACAAAACTTTAACCGAAAACACACTCAAAAACAATGAAAGTAGATTTACATCCAACTCCAACATCCAAAGTTTAACATCCGATTTCTTGGTAGGAGGTTGTTGTTGTGTGGCTATAATGTAATCTATAAAACCAAGGTATTCAATAGAATAAATTAGAAAAATTTTCATTTAAATGGAGGTATTCACTTAAATTTTCCGATAATCTATAAGTAAAGAACAATCCAATAATAAACAACTTCAAAAACTAATCCAATAATCCACAAAGTTCAATAGATCATTTAGAAAATTATCCTTTCAAATTAAAACTACTTAAATCTTTCAACAATTCAACAAGAAAGAACTTCAAAAACTAACTATTGAGCTACCAACAATCAAGGCACTATGCTTGACAAAGTTCAACATCTAAAATTCAACATTCAACTCTATCATCCAACATCCAAAATTCATCATCGAACATTCAAAATTTAACGTCCAAAATTCATCATCCAACATCCAAAATTTAACAATTTAACATCCAAGTGATCCAACTCCAAGTCCAACAATTCAACAATTTAACATCCAAGTGATCCAATTCCAAGTCCAACATCCAAAAATCAAGAAATAAAATTGCAAATTTTTAACAATAGTTAAATACTTAAATTACAGTTTATGTTTATATAAGAAACAAGCAGCAAGCTTACCACCAAATACCATTTATATAATTTCAATTTCTTAAGTTGTTGGCTATTACAACTTAGAATTAGAATTTAGAAGTTTGAATTTTGAAATTACCTTCAAAGTTCAAAGAATTAAAGTTCAAATATTTTGGAGTCTGAAACCCAGAGTTCTTTTCTAACTTCTGTCTCCTGCCTCTTGACTGCCTCATTGGTGCCCGCCGCCTGGTGGTCGGTGGTTAGTGGAGCAGAGAGCTAGAGCCTTAGGGTGGAGGGCCGGAAGCACGGTCGGCGGTTGCGCGGACGAGCAGGAAATCAATAGCTAGCAGGAACTGGCGAAGCAGGGGAGTCTCCTGTAGAGGCCGGACTCTCGGGAGGGTTGCTTGCCGCCGGCATACGCGAGAACTGAGAAGAGTAGCCAGAGCAGTGAGCCCTTGAGGATGTCGTTAGATCATTAGATGAATTAGGGATTTCAAAATTGAAATTCTGAACTGGGAATTTATGAACGATCTCTGAATTTGGGATTATTAGGTCACAGATTTAGGCTTCATTTTTGGGCCAGTAATGGGTTTATATTGGGTTGGCTAGTTGTGTTGGTGAAGGCCTGTTACCCCTAGCCCAAATCTCCTTACCCCTAGCCCAAATTTTTCTTACCCTAGCCCAAAGACCAAAAAAAAATTTTTTGCTCCCTTTTTTCTTGGACCAGGCCACGATTTGGGCTAGGCCCGGGCACAGGGTGGCCCTCCCCTATGTCCGCCCCTGTACAAATATGATACGATACAAATTTAAGGTTGCATAGGAAACAAACTTTTCGTATTACCAAATGGGTCCATTAGGAGTTTGCGGGGGTGGTGACAGTGGTTGAGGTGGCCGCAATGGGAACAACCTTCTCCTCTTACCAGTCATTTTAGCTAACTTCGATCCCCTCTCAATTTCGGTCAGAATTCAGCTAGCAACCTTGTAGCCTCCACAGAAGGAGCTGTAGAATTCAGCATCAATTGACATAATAACATGAAAACCAAAATATAACAAAGTGCTTTCATTACTATTGGAATTTTGCAAGTTCAGAATGCTTAAGAGGTAGCAAGTCCATTTGTTAATTTATATTCAAAGCGTTAGTTAAGTGTAGTGAGTACAAAATTTATTTATTTATTTATTTTCAGAATTGGCACAGAAATTGATAGAATTTTCTAGCATTTTCACAATGAAATGTTTAAGCAATTTAACCTTTTCCGTGTTCTTTTGGCTTATTAAATTAACTAGTTGATTGTTCTTGAGATGCATATCCTCAAGCACATACTCGTTAGTCATTTTCAACAAGAAAGATACTTCTTATGATGTTGAATTGAATTAGTGCACATTCCTATATGAATGAATAACATTATAAAGCCACACGTAATAAAAATTACAATGAAAAGTTATATGGAAAGATGTAAGATCACAAAAACATGTGTGCCACTATCTTTTGTGCTCCATAAATTTGTTCAATGATTCAAATCATTTTGTTACACTACTAGAAAATGCAAGATTAGCAACATAATTTTAGTAATAAAACCAACTCCTTTACTATTAGCAACATAATAGTAATTGAGCACGAATTGCCACGGAATTAGTGACGGAATCGTTTTGCAGCTACTTTTTCGTTACTAATCCGTTACTAAATAGTAACGGAAAAAATTTGTTACTATTAGCAACAGAAGAGTAACGGATTAGTAACGGAACGCGTATAGCCATGGAATTACTAACGGAATCACTTCCGTTGCTAGTTTTTCCTTACTAATCTGTTACTAAATAATAACGGAAACAATTTGTTACTATCAGTAACGGATTACCAACAATTTCGTAACGAGTATGGTTGGGAAAATTACGAGAACATTCTTTATATAAATTATAGAGCAATATATTAACAAAGATATATAGTAGCCTAGTGGTTAAGACTTTACTCGCCAACTACCAAGATTAGAGCTCGAATCCTCACAGGAGCAATATGGGGAATTATTTTCTTTCAAAATTCTAGTCCACGATTAGTAACGGAATTAGCAACAAAAGTTCGTTGTTAATTAGTAACGCTTTTATCCTTTGGTAATTTAGTAACGACTTTCTCTGTTACAATTTGGTAACGGATAACTAAATCTGTGGCTAAATTACCCACCATGGAATTAGAGAGAGACTTAGCATCAAAACATTTCCGTTCCTAACAGTCCATTAGCCACATATTGACCCATTTAGCAATGGAAATTTTCGTTGCCAATCGTACATTTTCTTGTAGTGTTAATGAATTCAACTTCCTATTAACTTGAAGCAAGAAATACATTCCCTTGCAAATATGGTGATGGTATTGGCATTTTCAAGTTTTAGAGCGCTGCTAAAGGAGAATAGGAGAGTGGAATATATATGGAAAGGTGAAAGGAGAAATAGAATGGATGGAAAGGGGAATAGAAGATGCTAAATTTGGCCAAGAGTTCCCCAAATGTTATTTTCAAGTTTTAGAGTGCTGCTAAAGGAGGGTGGAAATTGGAATATGGAAAGGTGAAAAGAGGAATAGAATCAGGGAGTGGAGAGTGGAATACGGATAGGTGAAAAGAGGAATATAATGGATGGAAAGGGGAATAGAAGATGGTAAATTTGGCCCTTCATTTAGAGTTTCCCTCAATATTATTAAAATTTAAGTTTTTGGCTCTCACTATTATTTAGGTTGATGGGGAAAACTCTGAAAGTGCTTTTAGAAACAGATTTGTGGTGCTCTTCAAAATACAGTTTCTTGAATATTAATACTTGTAAATATTGAATACAAGCCATCAGAAAATTTATATTCAACAGAGGTTTACTAAAGTGCCCATAGCTGTGTCCAACTCCAAGCTACAAAAATCATCTCTGAATTTTGATGGGTTTGCATTAACATAAAAATGCATCGAGTTAAATGGTTGGAGACTTGTGTAGTACATATGGTCCCATAAAATGTGTGAATATAATTGATTTGACTAAATTTAAATTTAAAAAAGTAAGAGAAAATATAAGAAAGTAGCAGAATGATATGAAAACAAAGACTACCAAATATCAATAAAATGCCATCACAAAGAGTACTCTAACCGAGAACTAGTAAGAGAGAGTTAAAATTATCAAACCGAGATTATTACTAACTTGGATATCGTAACATGAGAATGTTTACATTATTTATTCATAAGATAAGAAGATGGAAATACACACCACCGAAAGCATTAACCCAGAGTGTACAATATTACAGTTTTGAAGCAGCATCCTTGTCCAAGAACCATGTCAATTCTCCTTGAGCTGAAACTTCCATGCAGGGCAGGGGAGGGGATCTACTTTACTACTGAAAGCTTTTTTTACAGTATCGGCCAGCTCAGCACCGGTGACCACCATAGCGATCTCTGAAGATGAATTGACCACTGGAAATGTGAAAGTTATCCTTGGTGGAGGAGTTTGGGAGAGTCAGTAATGTAGGTAACCCACCTCTCCTTCTCATAACGTTGCTTACGGTTAGGAAATAAAGAAGCTACCGTTGCGTTCTGTTTGATATTTTCAGGGTGTTTTCTATTTTCTGTTTTCCAAAACACTCAAAACGCATTCTCTTGAGATGTTTTAAAACACGAATTTTAAAAAATAGAAAATTATTAACACACAAAACTCAAAATGAAGAAATTTGGGGCGAAGGTGCAGCCCAATTCAAAATGTGCAAACTAGAGACCTCAAAACACAGCCCAATTGTACTGCTTCCTCTCGATCAATTGTCTATGCTCCTCTTCTGTTCTCTCCAGACGCTTTCTCAATCAAGTGACATAGGATTCGACTCTGCTCTTCTCTTCTGTTCTCCCCAGACGCTTTCTCAATCAATCGACCTAGGGTTCGTTTCCATGTACACGAATGATGATCTGGTAAGTGTTTTTGTGTTTTAACTGCTTCATACATACTTTTCTTTATCAATTGCTTTCAAGTTGCTAATCTCAGTTTTTTTATCGTTGTATAGCAGCATTTGGTCGGTTGATTTCTCAAATAATTAAGGTGAGTATTTGCTTACATATATGCTATATATCAATTTCTTAAAATTTTTTCCTCATCAATTGAAGCTAATACAGTGATATCTGAGAATCTGGGGTTTTTCTTCTTGTCAAGTTACACATATTTTTCTATTATGAAAATTGAAATAAATCTTGTAAAAGTTAGTGATGGAAATTTGCGTTGCACAAGTGCATAGTGATGAAAATTTGTGTTGCACAAGTGCATATGCTTTGCAAGATATATAAATATCGTTAGTTTGCCTAAATTTTATTTTGCAGTAGAATAAACTTGTTACAAGGACATAGTTTTGTGGATGGTATATGTTATTTAACTAATTAACCTATGGGATATTGTCATTGGGTAATTGAGTCTCTCATAATTTAAAACCTTTTGAACATGTGCAGGATATATTAACACTTGTAATTGTAAATAGGTAACTGTCATGAATAGGTTATCTGCTTTTTCCTGAACTAAATGCCCATAATTGATTTCAAGAAAACATTAAACATCAAGACAAAATTAATAACTGTTATTAGAAGAATCAAAGCAAATTAGTGTTGCTAGTCTTGGAAATTGAAGCAACATCTTCACCATCAGCACATTCCCTCTTAAGGAATCTTGGTTGATGATTGTCATTTGCCCCTAGAATAAGCGAATACAGAACCAAAGCTGGATAAGTTGGCGGATCACATGTCTTAAGAAGTGGATTAAAATTTCTTTCTGTACATATATGATATATATTTAGTGGATAAGTTTCTACTCTCAATTTTGAGTAAATCCTTCGAGTGTTTTTGCTTGGAATTCCATTGTTTTGATTTATTGGGGGCCCAAATCACCAATTAATGGGTGGAGAAAATAATTTCTTGAATGTAAATGGCTGAAATTTGATCCTTAAATTTTCTTTCAAGGCAAAAGAGTAAAGAATTCTGACTCCTCCTTTCCTGTTAGTTATTTTAAGATTTGGTCCAACTTAAATCATGGGTGTTTTATACCTGCATGTGGTGAGATTTGATCTTCTGTTGAATGATTCCAAAAGGCCCTGAGATATTTTCTTTCTTCCATTGTTATTTTTGTTTCTAGGATGTATTGGGCGGTCTTAGAGCTTGTTTGAAGCTCTTTATTTCTGCAATTTATAAAGAGAATTTATAATGAGTGGAAATGAGTGGTGGATATTTAATTGAAGTTTGAAATGTGTGGTGCTTATTGAGTAGTTGTCAAATCAACAGTCAAATCATGATACGTAAATTTATAAAGAAAAAATAATGAGGTTCAAACAACCCCTTAAATTTGTCATCTACAGTTCTAGTTCTAGTATGAGTGAACTATTTGCTCTTTTGAAGATTTGGGTTTTCTTAATATTGTTACTAAATTTTGAAGTTTAAACATGATTCTGTTTCTTGATATTGTTATTAAAATTTGAAGTTTGAACACGATTCTGACTTTTTTCCCATTTAAATTGAATGAAATGTTTGCTCTCTTGGACTTGAAAATTGGATTTCAAGGCTTCTTGATATTGAATCTCCGATAATATTCTCAATGCACATTTGGTTGATGTAAATGGAAGACTTGTTGATAGGAAATCCATGGGAGAGGACATGTTTTGGGCAATCAGGAGAGGTGAAAGCACCAGTTTTGGGCTCACCAGTCATCTTAGCATGGAAAGTTCAGTTGGTGCCTGTCCCAAACAAAGGTTACATATTTGCTGTTCCCAGAACCCTGGAACAAAATGCAACTAGACTTTTCCACAAGCTGCAGACCTTCCTAAAAACCTTATAATTATTCTCTCTGCTCAAATGGGACGAGTGCGGGATGAGATTGCAATCCAAATGTGGAATGATTATTCGAGAAGGACATGATTTCGCTATTTTTATTTTATTTTATTTTTTGGATTATGCTCATGTATGTTTGGGATACAACTTGTATTGTTATCTATTTTGTCCATAGAGTTTTTCTATCTTTCAGCTTTGTTCAAACAAAAATTTTATTGATATATACATGTTCATCATGTTATAGTTCATACATTTTTTATGAGGTTATCCCTATTTTTTATATATTTTCCATTTTTAATAACCATCAAAGATTACAATAAGGAAGCATTAATTATGATTAAACAATGTTATGGGCTACATATGGATTTGTAGTGCCAAAAATAGTTTTGTAGAAAATTTCAAACAGAACATGATTTTTAGTTTTCTATTTTTGAAAATAGTTTTTGAAAATAACAAACCAAGAAATGAATACAGAAAATAAAAAATATTTTCTAAAATAAAAATAAAAAATAAATTACAAACAAAACGCAACCTACATGTCCATCGGGCCCCACTCCCAGCAGCATAACATCAAATCTAGGGAATCCGGTGGCATTTGATATGGGTATAACTTTGTACTTTACCAAACGCCTCAGTCGCTCTTCATAGTCAGCCGCTGCAGCCTCTGTTGACTTGACACCGTCTTTGATGGCATAAATTTTACTGGGAGAAATTGGCACCTGCCAATTAGAAACAGCTGAATTACCCATCCCCAAAACTGAAAAAAATTGGGACCAAATCATCACGGGGAAATTTTTGTATACCTTTGAAAGAAAACCATCCCAGGCGAGCTTATAATTGCTCTCAACATTGTTCAAAGGAACCATCCTCTCATCCACCCAAAAGATGAGCCATTTCGACCAATCAATTGACTCCTTTTAGGGAGACTCTATCAATTTCCTTTCAACATCGAAATCAAATTACTTATTTAAAACCCATTTGATTGAATGAATCAAGAAAATTAAACATATATAGATCCGATTTAGAAAAAGATCCTGCCTACCTCATGGTCTCGATGAGGGTACCTCCGGAAAGAACAACAGAGGAAGTACCCTTTTCTCGGATATATTTTTCCGATAAATCTGCGGTGTACTTTGCAAGAGCGACGGCTACCTCTTCCTCGGCATCCAATTTTAATACTTTGGTTTTGCCTTGTTTTGGAGGGATTAAATCCGCCATTGATGCTAGTGTAAGCGTGCGCTACCTACCGCTAACCCAGAATCATATGCCTATTTATATAAAATATTCCAGTTGGAAGGGAGAAAAAACGTGCGAATAGTATGTCATCCTTAACTTTTGTCTTTGTATCGCCTACGTCCTCAACATTTGTTTTCCAACGCGGCGAGCCCCAACTTTTCATAGAAATGTACATACGGTCCCTGTTGACCGATTCCTTCAAGACTTCCGCTACATCCTTTTTAAAATTACATTTATACCCTTATTTGTTTAAATTAAAAAATATAAAAATAAAAATAAAATATAAGATAAGAGGTGTGATGTAAGAACGAATTGGGAGAACAAGGGTTTCGAAGAATGAAAAATGTAAGACGATGTCATATTTGCCTCTTTATAACTGAAAAAAGAATAAAGAATAGTGCAGATTGAAGTGTAGATACAATAGGAGGTGATGACATTTGGCAATTTAAGAAATTGAGTTGTACTAAGTGCATTATATTATATATATATATATATATGTATGATTAATTTTTTTCACCTACTTCTATGTGAGTAGATTAAAATCTACTCCTTTTTACATGGCATATCATGTAAGAGGGGAGAGACTTTAATCTACCTCCATTGGGATAGGTGAAAATAACTATATATATGATACCATTCAACAACCCCCTCTTTTTTCAATTTTTTTTAATTTTTTTAATGAAGAAAGTAACAAGCGTAATTGGCGCAAAAGATAACCTTTAGATGGTCCTATCACCTGTGTAGTTAGTCCTTGCTTATATATTATTACTTACAATTTAAACTCTACTTTCATATTTTATTAGCAAAAATAATCCTTAGAAATTCATCCCAAATTATAAGCGCATTTTTGTCTACTTGTACGTCTAAGTTTTAAAATGATTCAAAAAAGCTTCTAACTCAATTTAAATTATTGAATTAAACAAAGATTAATTAACGACTTAATTATTAGAATAATTAATTGAATAAAGATAAAAAATGATTTTTTAAAAATAAAGTTATTTATTTTTCTCATTTAATAGTTATTATTTGCACAAAATCACGGTTTCTGTTAGTTAATCCATTTATTTTCTCTTTTTTATATTTGACTATTAAGCCTGGAATCTGATGCTTTATTCTTTATTCGTGTGCAAGGCTTGAAGCCTTGAACAAGGCATTTACCAGCCTTCATAGCCGAATGCTTTGCTGTTCTCCAATATATATATGCTTGGACGCTGGTCAATTTTCTTAACGACTATTGATTTCATGCCGTCCCATGGAGCTCCTTCCCTCTGCGGCTCTGCCAGTGACGACTAACACTGCAACATACTATGACTATTTAACTTCTGTTAATCAATCGATTAGGTTGACTTTGGAACGTCTATAATGCACACCTTGTGGTGCAAGGCTTCAATTTGTGAATGTTATATGTCAATACGAAAGTCAAATGTTTTGTCTCCATTCCATATTAAAAAAATGCATTTAATTTAGACTGAGTTTTACAATGCATTAACTTATTATTACCCTCGTGGTTCGAACAAGTATTGATGTGGTTAAATTCTCACATTTCGAGCAAGAGGTCTCGGGTTAGAGCCACACCTGCCCCTCCCCTTATTTCCCCTCCCCCCTATATCGCATTTATCCACACAAAATAAAAAAAATAAATAAATAACTTATTATTATCCTCCTAGAGCTAACTTGGAGTACATAGCTCTCCAACAGTTGATGTTCCATCGCCAATAGATGTATAGTGAGAGATGAATAATGTTATTCATCATCACCGGTAGTAATCACCATTTTATGTGTAGGGACGTAGGTAGGGAGTGCCACCTTCTACTGCAACTACCCCTGTTTTTGGAGGGGAAAAAACAACCTTTTTTCACCCGTTGAAAAATTAAAACAAAATAACCTTTTAGTGTTTCGACTGGGGATCATTAAGTTTTGGCCATCCCTTTCACCATCTTTTAGATATGCCCCTCCTTGTATGTCAATATAGTGACATTAAATAATATAAGAAGATATACATATATATCTCGACATATGATGCATTTAAGTGGAGTTGTTATTTATTAACGTCACTTAAAAGTAGTGATAAGAAATTTTCTAAGGAAACGTCAATTCTTGTTAAAAAACTGGCATAGTTATAAATAAATGACAAATCACATATAATTTCTTGTATTTTTATAATCAAGATGAGTCTCTTTTTCTTATAATAAAAATTGAAGAGCGTTAAGTGATGATAGGGTCTAGGGGTCTGTACTACAGAATGTTTCTTCTTTTGCTTCAAGCCTATATTGTCAATCATATAGGAGAAAGTCAGTAAATTTCTTCCGCTTGTCCAGTGTGTGCATATATATATATATATGTGTGTGTGTGTGTGTCTTAGTTGCATATAATAAGGTCAAATACTAAAGGATCAATGAACGCGTACCTCTTAACAAATAATAATGATAATAATAATAATAATAATAAATAAATAAATAAAAAGAAAGAAAAGAAAAGGCAGAGCAATATCATAGAAATTAAGAAAAGAATAGGCAGAGCAATATCATAGAAATTAACAAACTTGTCTCATGGTACATGAAAGTGAAAGTCCTTCAGATTTCATTAATAAAAATAAAATAATAACGTTAAAGTCTAGGCTTTATTTATTTATTTATTTATTAATCTTTGACCAATCTAGAGTATTAGCATTTCAACAGTATTTCAGAAACCAAACATTCTTCGCTTTTTGTAAGCACTGTAAACTGAGAAATTACAATGAAAGATATATTTCATATACTTTGATGTTCATTAAATTCCGCGATTGCTATATATCAATACAATCATATTGCAAGCATCTCCATGATTACAGTTTAGTAGAAGTATTTGCATTATAGTTTGCTCTAATATACAACAATTTTCCCTTCTTCATTCTTCTTATTTTTCTTTTACTGAAAATTCATCACGTGGCTATTTTTCTTTTTTTAGAAAGATTTCAAATACAAATTGATGCCACCGGTGGGATAGTGGGCCATGTCTTCAACCCATATTGGACTAACTACCCTCAACCCCAATATCTCTAGAAGTGGACTCATAGAAACTACCCAGTAAGCATGTAAAAAAGGTGAACAATAGTATATGTATGGATGAATTTGTGCTCATGGGATTTTTTATATGTATATATATACAGTTTGGTTATTATTATTCTTGGTTAAAAAAAAAAAAAGAATACATTAACTTTGTCTCACACCGGAGTGGGATCGGGGGAGATTCCCGCCCATTCTTTTCAGGTCTTGAAGCTGTGGCAGCAAGAGGAGTCACCAATTCAATTTATCCGGTTCGGTTTTGGGATCAATTGGCGCCGTCTGTAGGAAAGAGATCGAAGTCATGTCTCGAACAAGAGGCCGTAATCGTGGTCGGGTTGCTCGTGCCTCCCTGGGAGACCCAGCTGCTTCCGTTTCCGTCACGGCAGAACAGTTTGCTGAATTGCAGGTTCAAGTTCAAAACCTTATAACACTACAAGAACACAGGAGCTACAGAGGCGATATTTTGCAACGACGTCAGATGTCGTTGTTATAACGTTGGCTAAAGCGGCGATTTTAAGTCGCCGTAGTAGTCATCACCCTATACCGGCGACATCATAACGTCGTCGTTGTATGATGTATTTACAAAGATGACAAGTGATGTCGCCTCTGTATATTCGTATCTATAGAGGCGACGTGTAAAGTCATCACTATATTTCTTGATCTAAAACGACGACCTAAAAATATCGTCTTTATATGATTGATGGGAAAATTTTCCGCCATTGTTCTTGTATTTAGCAACGGAAAATCGTTGTTAAAGGAAAGATATTCGTCATTATAGTTATAATAATCTATATAATATATATTATAAAAGCAAGGTAATAACCAACAGTCAAGCTAAGCCAGTTTGTGAAGTACCATGTCTTTGCATTCAAGGTGCAGGGTTCGACTCCTCACATAGGCAAATAATATTTAATTAAATATTGATGGAAAAGGACCGGGCTATGGAGCGGGGCGGGGTGGGGGCTCGGGTCGGGCTAAACAGTGGTGGGTCGGGTTAAATTTTTTTTTTAAATGACTGAAACCCATCGATCATATAGCCGTGACTGTATCGCCTATATTGGGTGGCTCTAGATTGCGGCAACATGAGTCGCCGCTATGGATCTACTACTGCGAGTTTTTAGCCGCAACATTTACAGGCGACTTTGTCGCTGCTATCACACATTTGCGGCGACATATACACATTTTGTCATGACACGAGTCACGGCTATTGGGCTTATTCCTTGTAGTGTAAATTTGCTTCAGGCGAACCAGAACATTCCTCCACCATCGCCACCAACTGAGCCTTCCCACCGTCGTAATGAACATGAGCTATCCCGTACCCATGAACAATCTGCGTTAGCAGTGGACTCTGCATCCGAAGCTATTCAAACGAGCATGCTGACTCCAAATGACCTTGAGGACCGCATCAAAGCTTTAGTGAACCGGAAGGTAGATGATGCTATGGATTGGAAGAAGGTGAAGCGGCTAATAGTGACCCAGACTTACCTGTTTTTTAGGAAATCATGTAGCCTCCACTCCATGCACATTTCAAGATGCCTTCAATTGAGAAGTATGATGGGACAATAGATTCCATTGACCATGTACACTCTTTTCAGGATTTGATGCGGTTGCTTTCGGATGCCGTGACATGTCGAGCTTTCCTGACTACATTAAGGAAGGAGGCCCGTGACTAGTATGAGACACTTTCTTCCCATTCAATCACTTCATTCAGTGACTTTACAATGAAGTTAATTTGCCTCATTCTTCGCCAGCAGCATTCGACAGAAGAAAACAGCTAGGGGTTTGATGAAGGCCATCCAAGGTAAGGATGAATCGCTGCGCCATTACATCACCCGGTTCAATCATGCAGCCCTCGGGGTAAAGGACCTACAGATGTCCTCGGTGGTCACTGCTAAGGTGAATGGTCTACGGAACCATGCCTTTCGAATATCTTTGTCAAAAGGCGCACCTGAGAGCATGACAGACTTATTGATTAGAAGTGAAAAGTACATTGATTGTGAAGAGATGGTGGGGGTCACTAAATCCTTTGTGATAACATTCTAGTGGAAACGAACAAGCATCGGACTGATTTCAATGATCACAAGTATAAGTATCACAAGAAGAATGATGATTTGAAAGGTATAGTTCCAGTAGGATGTTTGTGCTAGTTTTCATTTTTTTCAGGATCTTAGCCATGTAAAATCTCTTTATTTGTTGATGAAATGAAAGTGGTGGGGGCATTTAATGATGATAGTGCTACATAGCGAGCTTTACGATCCGTTCATCGATCAGATGAGTCTCTCAGAGTTGTTTACTTTTCAAGATAATGGTTTTTTCACTCAGTGAACACATCAAGATAATGTTTCGTTCATTGCGTGAACACATCAATTATTGATGGTTCGTTCATTACATGAACGTATTTTATCCTTGATGGATCGTTCATTCAAAACGTGTCAAGGATTTGGTGTTTAAGTGTCAATAGTTCTTTCAAGTTGATGGGTCATTCATTCCATGAACACATCAAAATGTTGTTTCAAGTTGATAGTTCGTTCACTCAGTGAACGCATCAAGACAGTTCGTTCATTAAGTGAATGCTTCTTGTCCTTGATGGATCATTCATTCAAAGCGCGTTAAGGAGTCAGTGTTTAAGAGCCAACAGTTGTTTCAAGTTGATGGTTTGTTCACTCTGGGTTCGTTCACTCAGTAAATGCATCAAGATGACAATTTGTTCATTACGTGAATGTGTCTTGTCCTTGATGGATAAATTCGTTCAAAGCGCATGAAGGAGTTGGTGTTTAAGAGCCAACGGTTGTTTCAAGTTGATGGGTCGTTCACTCCATGAATGCATCAAGATGTTGTTTCAAGTTCATGATGCATTGCATTAAGATGTTGTTTCAAGTTGATGGTTCATTCACTCTGTGAATGCATCAAGAGGACGCTTCATTCGTCGCACAAACGCATTAGTGATTGATGGTTTGTTCATTATGTGAACACGTCTTGTCCTTGATGGATTGTTTCGTTCAAAGTGCGTCAAGGAGAGATCGTTTAAGAGCCAATGGTTGTTTCAAGTTGATGGGTCGTTCACTCCGTGAACGCATCAAGATGATGGTTCATTCATTATGTTGTTCAAGATCATCAAGTAGTTGGATTGTTTGAAAGTTGATGGGACGTTCGTTACGTAAATGCATCTACATAATAGTTCATTCGTTACGCCATTCAAGCGTATCAAGAGGTTGGTTCTTTAAAAAACCAACTGTTTTAAGAAGTTGTATCATTTTTTAACATGATGGTTCATTCACATTACCAACTCGTTGGATCGCTCATTCAAGCGCATCAAGAAGGTACCATTCATCTATCCATAAGGGCATCATTCATGTCCAAAGGTCATGCTCACTTGATATCACGGATGATTTACTTGGAATTCATTACCCGTTCACTTTCTGGCATGAAAGGGGGTGTTTAAAATCTTGGCTATTGATTTATTAAGATTTTACTTGAGACGATGTTCCGTTCGTTCGCAAGGCACCGTTCATCCATAAGGGCATCGTTCATCTGAAGAGGCCGCTTTCATTTTATCGCAAGAGGGCTACTTGGGGTAAGGTTGCGTTCACCCACATACAGGTTCACCTTTCATCCATAGGGTTGTGTTCACTTATCGTGTTAGATGGCCCACTTAGGACTCCTCCATTCGCGCGTTGGCATGAATGGGGCCTTCAAAGTCCAAGCAATCGATTCGTTCATTCACAAAGGGTCGCTAGCTAGATCATTCAACATGGGTTCACTTGTTTCGGGTCCGTGTTTGAACCTGTTACTTGCTCCACTCCTAACACTTTTAGCGAGGGACAAGATGCCACCGAGAGGGATAGTGGGCCACGTCCTCAACCCATGTTGGAATAACTACCCTCAACCCCATTATCTCTAGAAGTGGACTCATAGAAACTACCCACTAAGCATGTAAAAAAGGTAAGCAATATTGTATATGTATGGATGAATTTGTGCTCATGGGGTTTTTTACATGTATATATATATATATATATACAGTTTTGTTATTATTATTCCTAGTTAAAAAAAAAAGAATACATTAACTTTCTCTCACAGTGGAGTGTGATCGGGGAGATTCCCGCCCATTCTTTTAAGCTCTTGAAGCTGCAGAAGCAAGAGGAGTCACCAATTCACTTTAGCCGGTTCAGAATTTTGGGATCACAAATAGTTTAGTTGAGTTTTGTTGTGCAATTTTGAAAGTAGTAACTGAGGTATCTTTGCATTTTGTGCAAAAAATTATGAAGTAGCCATACCAATAACATAGTTTTATTTCTTTTTATAAGTTTTACCATTTGCCCCCCTTTCCAAAGGGAAAAGATTACCATTTTATATCATCAAAATTCACTAATTAATGTGTATTGGTTAGCTAGTTATACACGTGGGCGCACCTACTGCCTGAACATTTCCATCTCACCAATTTTAAACTTACGCAAACACTATTGCCTACAATCGGGAAAAATATTTATTTATGTTTTAATCAATGCTTAAGGATCTAAACTGTGTGTTTGGTTGGTAAATTTTTCCCAACTAAGCAGTACGATTAATTTTTCCCTCTTATGAATTTGTCAAATATACGTAGGATTTCTTTAATACTATCCTTTTTTACTTTATAATATATAGTTTATTACTTTGACAATATAAAAAAATTAAGCAAGTTTGACCTTTTTCATATATTTTATCATTATCAACAAGTATTAAAAAATCAGTGAAAGCCCTGTGCACGATCATGCGTCACGTACGTAACTCGTCTTATGTCAAATTAATCTAACTCATATGAAAATGCTATTCTTATGCTTGATTAATGATGATAATAAATTATGACTTAGACAATGAGTTATAATTTGATGTTTAACATTTCTAAGAAATTATAAATTCAATATCTACAAAAAAAAAAAAAAAAAAGTTAAATTTCTCCTGTGAGTTCACAAGTTGTAGCAAAGTAGTTCAACACAGGGAACATGATTTGATATAGTGTAAATGCATCTATATATTAAAACAAACTTTGGAAAGACGGATTAAAAAAAAAAAAAACTTTGGAAATTATCTATAGAAAATCAAAAAAATTGAAAATGTTTTGTGAGGGGCTCCATGAACTGCATAACAAAGGAAATAAGGAATCCCCTCCCCTCTCCTCTATTAAGTGATGGAGCCTAATTTGTTGCACTACGCGGAAGATGTTCGCGGATCTATATCTTGTAACCCTTTGATTCCCAACACGTATAATAAAACATTGCGGTGGTTGAAGACAGGACGTAGCCTCAAGAGGAGGTGAACCTGTATAAATCTTGTGTGTTCTGTGCATTTCTTTATCGCTTTACAATCAATTTCTTGTAACAACTGGTATTAGAGCCATGGCAGGCGATGAAGGATCTACACCCGGAATCACTAAATTCGATGGCACAGATTTCACATTCCTGGAAGATGTAGATAGGAGATTATCTGTATAGCAAAAAGATGCACTTACCCTTATTTGACCAACTAGACACCATGAAGGATGAGGATTGGAATCTTCTGGATAGACAGGTGTTATGGGTAATTCGTTTAACACTTTCAAAGTACGTGGCCCACAATGTGGCGAAGGAGAAAACCACGGCAAAATTGATGAAGAAGTTGTTCAACTTGAAGATGATTGAAGCTGCTTCAGTGGTAGAGCATCTTAATAATTTCAATACAATTGTTAACCAATTGGTTTCAGTGGAGATCAAGTTTGACGATGAAGTTCGAGCCTTAATCCTTTTGGCATCACTACCAAATAGTTGGGAATCCATGAGAGCGGCTGTCAGCAATTCCATAGGGAGTGCAAAGCTTAAATTCAATGATGTTCGGGATACAATTCTTGCGGAGGAAGTTCGTAGGAAGGATTCTGGAGAGTTCTCAACATCAAACTCTGCCTTAAATGTAGACAACCAGGGAAGAGGAGATGAAAGGAATTCCAACAGAAATAGTGGTAGAAAAAAGTCAAGGAATTGGAGGAGTAAATCTAGAAACAGGAAGGATCTGAAAGATGTTGAATGCTGGAATTGTGGCAAGTTGGGTCACAAGAAATATAAATGTAGAGCTCCTAAGAAGAATGACAAAAGGAATAACGATACGGTGAATGCTGCAACTGAAGAGGTACGAGATGCATTGTTGTTGTCTGTTGATACTCCTATTGATTCTTGGGTGATGGATTCTAGGGCTTGTTTTCACACTACTCCAAATAGTGAGAACATGGAAAATTATGTTGCTGGAGATCTTGGAAAGGTTTATCTTGCTAATGGTAAACCACTCAATTTTGTTGGCATTGGTGATGTAACATTGAAAGATCGGAAGAGACAGTGTGGAAAATTTACAAGGTGAGACATATACCAAAATTGAAGCGTAATCTTATCTCAGTTGGACAACTTGATGTTGAAGGGTTCCATGTGAATTTTGGTGGCGGAGTCTGGAAAGTGACGAAAAGAGCCATGATCATTGCATGAGGATATAGAAGGGGAACTCTTTATATGACTACTAGTCCTAGAGAAACAATTGCAGTTGTTGATTCTGCTGTTGGTTCTGATTTGTGGCATTGTAGGCTTGGACACATGAGTGAAAAGGGAATGCAAGTCCTTCATTCCGAAGGGAAGCTACCAGGGCTGAAATATGTTGAGCACAACTTGTGTGAAGGCTGTATTTTCGGGAAGCAGAAAAAGGTAACATTCTTGAAGGTTGGTAAGGAGCCGAAAGCAGTAAAATTGGAATTGGTTCATACAGATCTTTGGGGACCTATCCCTGTTAGTTCGCTTGGAGGTTCAGATTATTATGTGGCATTCATTGATGATGCTAGCAGAAAAGCATGGGTATATTTCTTGAAAAAGAAATCTGATGTCTTTGATGTTTTCAAGCAGTGGAGGGCGATGGTGGAGAATGAAACAAGTTTAAAAGTGAAATGTTTGCAGTCAGATAATGGGGGAGAATATGCAGATAAAGAGTTTCAAAAATACTATTCTGAACATGGGATCAAAATGAAAAAGACGGTTCTTGGTGTTGGGAATTAATGTAAATTCCCCGATTACGCCCGCAGGACCGTTGTTCAAGGAATTTAATTGAGATAAGAAAAATAAAAGAACGAAGACAAATTTAATGGACTGTCAAAGCTTTCCACTATATGATTAAAGTCGCTACAACCATACAGAATTTTCATTCGCCAAAACCTATCCCCCAAGTATTACAAGAAAAATATAACAAGTTTTATCGCATCTACCAATTTCTACCCTTTGCCCAACCAGCAAACAATACAAGAAATCCCAAGACGCTAGGCTACTATTTTTCTTCACAAGACTCTCTGACCCGACCCAAGTGACACCGAAAAAATCACCCCGAGTTTTACCACACCTAATTTTCTACCCTTTGAACAAACCACAAAGAGTTACAAGAAAACTCTCAAGGTGCTAGACTCACCAATTTTTTCCTCAACTCGCTTGTATCACTTGTGTATAAAAGAAGAAGAAAACATCTCTATTTATAGGCTTCGTTTCCTTGAAAGACAAGA
>CAVNYN010239278.1:0-12224 GCA_963692815.1 Nyctanthes arbor-tristis | reverse complement strand
AGATACAATTTATAGTTTACCCCCCCCCCCCCCCTTCTTTTTTCTAGACACCATATTCATGCTATAATTGGGTTTGAGAAGGACACAAAGTAGTAGTATTATTAACAGAATCAAAACAACAATTTTAAGAGACATCTGTGGCTACACATAACTGTATTTTGAAGATACATGTACAGGTAAAAGTAAACTAACATTTTATGTATGACACTATGTGTCATGCATTTCACACTTTGTGCATTTTGGTTTACCATATTTCCCTTTTTTATATACAATGGGCTAGAGGGCACATACTCCCATTAACATGTTGAGTTCTAAACCACTAAATTAATCCCTTATCCCCGATTAGTATACTTCTAAATTATTTAATCGTACCTAACAATGAAAAAAAATCAAAAAAAATGAAAAAAAAGTTACTCTTCCCGTCCCATAAAAATAGTCCTATATAATTTTTCACATAGTTTAAGAAAGTGCAATTAATGTTATTGAAAAAGTGAAATTTATAAACATTTTTTTCTAATATGCTCCTTCATTTAATTGTTCTTCTATTTTATTAGTTCTTATTTATTAATATCAACGCACATTAAATAGGGGCACATAAGAAAATTAAAAAGCTAACTAACAAAAGTAGACAATAATTTAGGACAAATAAAAAGGGAAAATGGATTATTTTATGGCACAAGGGGAGTATTATTATAAGTTTTATAACACATAAAAATGAAAAAAGTTTGCAATGGGGAATAATATAATATAATTATTATAATTTATTTATTCTTCTTTGTGATTTACAAAGGAAAATAAATACATCGCAAAAGTAAATATATAAATGAACAAACAAATAATAAATGGAATTGTAGTTCTTTTATTTATTTATTTATTTATTATTTTTAATGTGACCGAAGCAGTGACATTGATGACCCTCTGATAACGGCCAGCGAAGCTTCTAATGGGCTGGGAGCAGTGGCCCATTTCCAGTATCCAGGCTGATAAGGTTCATATGGGTCTAAGAACCACATCAAATTGCTAGTGGGTCGTTAACCTCGGCCCAATATATGCTTCTTCTGTATCAAGAGAGCCCATAAAATTATAATGGGCTTCAACTGAAGCCGATTAAACTTTGATGGTTGTGGCAATCGTCCCAACCGAAACTTCTGAGCCCAGTGAAGCCCATTTAGTTTGTAATAGACAGTCGCTCGTAGCCAAATAGACGCTTCGACCGGGCTCAAGGAAAGCCCATAAATCTTACATGGGCTCTAACTTGCGGCCTAATAGAAGCTTCATTGGGCCATTGGAGCCCATTATGATCATAATGGGCTGTAAGTTTCATCCTAGAAGCCCATTTAGTTTTCAATAGACAGTCGCTCGCAGCCCAATAGAGGGTTCGACCGGGCTCAAGGAAAGCCCATAAATCTTACATGGGCTCTAACTTGCGGCCTAATAGATCTTCATTGGGCCAGTGGGAGCCCATTATGATCATAATGGGCTGTATGTTTCATCCTAGAAGTATTAAAATTATAATTGTAGCCCATTAGATTTTGATGGGTGTGGCTACCGGCCCAACAAAAAATTCAGGGCCGAATGAAGCCCATTTAGTTTGTAATAGACCACTGCTCGAGGCCTAATAGAGACTCTGATTGGACCCAAGAAAGGCCAGTAATCTTACTATGGGCTTTCACTAGCGGCCTAATACAGCTTCTTTGGGCCAAAGGTAGACCATTAAAATTATAAGAGGCTGTAACGGAAACCCATTTAGTTTGTCCTAGACCATCATTGGCGACCCGATAGAGGCTCCGGGTGGGCCCAAGAAGTATTAAAATTATGTAATTATTATAAGTTATTTATTCTTCTGACAGAAGAAAATAAATAGATGAGGCGGTCACACACGGTTTGTGTCAAGACCCAGTTCTCCAAGCAGTTCGCAGAATTGCACAAGAGCTTTAATGGCAAGAATTAGGGGGAGCTTGAATAAATGCTTTCAACTCCGGCTTAGACTAACAACTTCCAACTAATAGTACTTTTATATATCGATTGCAATAATCATATGTATAAATGCATTCAGCACTCATAATCAGATTGGACTTGAAAATGAGAGGTATGGTTGCAGTAATAGCATTTAGGTTTTGTTGGTTTGATTGGAGAAACGGTGGTGGAAAGGTGAAATTTACCTGTGAGAAAAATTGTCACTTTTGTGGTAAAAATCTTACTTTAGTCCATTTTGAAAAATTTCCCAAAAATCCAATGATCAATTCCAAACTGAAGTGCCTTTTGGTCCATTGTTTTAAAAAAGCTGAAAAATATATCTAGAGCACACTTCACGCTTTTAACAATTTGTCGTGCTTTTTCACGTTTAAACTCAAAGCATCCACACTGCACCTGTTCACGCCTAGTTGCACTTTTTATTAATAAAAAAAAAAGGCTATAAGCGCATGAATTTACACTCAGATCTCTCTATCTTTTCTCAAAACTTTTTTAAGTGACCCTCGAGTTATCCCCATAATTTTGATGCATTATTTAATCTAACAGTTACTCTCATCGTCTACTTTTAACGTCTAGCAAACCAATTTCCAAATATTTAAAATGAATGATTCAATATTTCAAAACTCAAACAAATGTTTAACAGCCAGCAAATGCCAAATCCAAAAAGCCTCAAAACCCCGCTATATCATTACTATCTTTGACAGGACCCAACGTCCCAGTATGAGGCAGCGAAGCAAGCTTTAGCAGGCTGAAGTCTAGGCTGTTTCCATCCAACCTATGTTACACATTTCCATAATATTTCTATCTCATGTACCCAGGCCATAATAATTCACAGGCAGGTCTGTTGTTCAAGGAAACCTAGCTGTTCCAAGTATAACCATGAAATATGCAAAATACATGAGCGTGCTCCCGTTGAGTATAGAGCAGTGATATGATTCCATACTACAGCGCAAAAGCCCAATTGGTGTTTGCTTGAGAACCTCTTCCACTTTTCCAACTCATCGTTGAATTGCGTGCATCAGGTTATAGATGACTTGCAAACCGGGCAAGACGTTCTTCTCCTCAGCCAGGGATCAATGCACTGTCACATTTTTAAAGTGTAAACCATTCATGTGAAAATTCTCAAAGTATATTAATAACACACATCAAGAGTGTCTTAGATGCATGCTAGCAGAGGAGGAGAAAAGGGGAGTCAACTGTGCAATAGGTGTGAGGGATGGAAATAAACAGACAAAAACGAAGTTCGTACATCTTTATGAAATTTGTGTAAACACGGAAGGTGGCGGATGGTGTCTCCCCTGGTTGGAGTATCAAGACAGATTGCACAAGCTTCTTCAAAATTATCATTCTGCATAAAAGGATTGACCGAGCAATCAAAGATTAGCACGAAATACAAGGACATCTGCAGGTAGTTTCATATGTTCGAAAAAATCAAGAATTTAGTTACCTGAACTGTTGACTGTGGGAGGCCATTAATTTGACGGATAGATGCACCTCCATGCTGATCATTGTTTTCATCAAGAGCCAATAACATTTCATAGTCGGTCCTATCCAAGTATGAGAGCAAGAAGATCAGGACCTTCTAGCACTTTTCATCAAATATCATCATGATCAGTGATTGGCAAAGCAGCATATTTTACGTGTATCCTTAGTTCTACTTAATCTACAACCTCCAGTCTTCCAAAGTATTATTGCAAGGGTCTAACGACCCCCTTCTGATCACATCAAGTAAAATTATGCTATTAGCAAATAAAAAAGCACCAACAAACTTAAATATCAAGGAGTTGAAGGAGAAACATGACACAAGCCCACAACCATATGATACTTTCTACTACTAGCCATTAATCCATGTCATCTTGTGACTTTTCTAGGATATTGATATATATAGAGCTTGTTCAGTGTACCTTTTTTGGGAAGTGACTTTAAGAGAATGCATGCTAATCAACTAGAGAGAGATTATAGAGAAATGTGAAAAATAATTTTTCAGAAGCATATGCAATTTAAAATGAAGTTTAACTTTTTGACTAGCTTTTTAGCCTATTTTAAGCTAGAGAGAACAGGTGCATAACAATAGCAAAGACACACTATAATCAAAGCTTAAACAGAGGTCTCAGGCTAATTCCAAACTTCAATCCCTGTAAGGAAATGCCTTCACTACATACCGATTTGAAGAAAAGCATTTCCATAGAGGGGCTAAACTTTATCTTAAATCCATACAGGTACCCTAACAAGGAGGCAAATTAGAGCAGTGTTTTAACAGTTAGCAAAGAAAACCTTCCCATTGCCTAACAACCTCAAAACTCCCTTCTTAATTTGACACACCAAACTTATCAAAGCTTAAAGGATACTGATGCATAGTTTTGTCGATAACAACATAAACAATATACTGTCAACAGATTTACATCCATTAATATAAAGCTTACTCATTAAAATCACGCTGAATCTGAAGGTCACCGCTCTCCACACCCATGTCACTGAAGGCCTCCATTGTTTCTAGTATATGCATCCTCTGCAAATTCATGAAAAGCATAACACATTATCAATATCAGACACACCACATTTCACAAATATGATTGCACTCGCATACAGAAAAAGTTGGAACACCAAACAGAGTTTAATATACAAATGATAAGGTTAAAAACACCTCTGTTTTTATTCTTTCTCCATTTGATGGAAAAATTACTTCCCTGAGTGATTTTAACTTTAGAAAGCCTAACATATATTTAGATAGATGCATTGCAAGCTCTTTGGAGAACCTCTGGTGCTTGAAACATAACACAAAGTTCTAGCACTGCACAAGTCGATAATAAAACCTTAGTTATAGCTGGGAGTTCCTCTTATGAACCAATAACTGATATAGCTTCAAATTGGTCTATTAAATGGGACACTTTCCCAGCCTCCCCCCCCCCCTTTTCTTTATTGAAGCTGTTTCAAAAGGGAGGAAATGTCATATGAAAACTCAAAATAAACATAATTTCTAATTTTTATATTTAATCAGGTGGCTTCAAATGACGTTTGCCAGGTTCTCTTACATATTTCCTTGGATATTACAACTAGCATATATACATGGGCATGCCATACTTTACACGTTACAAACATCAATTAAATGACCCATCAAACTAAAATAACACAGTTTCTCTGGAATCAGAAACAAATAAGGGAATAATATGAAGTAATTTTAAAATCAAAACACCAGCGACTCAGATAATTTTAATACCAAAGCATCAAGTTAAGTAGTAATCAAAAATCACACATTAATACAAATTTATATTATATAAGATAATACCATGTCGACATCCATGTTTGCTGGAAACAGAGAATTCCTTCCTATTGATGGAGATGATAGGGTTCGAGGACGTCCTGGAAAACGACCCCTCAGCCTTGTCATTCGACCAGATGTGGAAGCTCGTCCTCGAGATCCTCTATGAGAAAAGTTCAGTGAAGATCGAGGTTGTGATTGTCTACGTAAATTGGCCATCAATGAGTCTCTCTGCATGAAAGCATCAAAACTTCTTTCTCAAAGAAAAAATTTTTGGCCCTAGGAGAAATTGCAATACATGCATCGTTTGACAAACTGTTAAAATGGCTGGTTGCAACTAAACATGGACACAAATCAATAACTGGCATTATTTTATGAGGAACACAGTTACTTATGCATTGTTGTTAATGATGACTTTTATGGTTAACATTTTTTTTCTTTTTTAAAAATAATTCCAAGTTGCAACATGCATTTGACCTGAGCTTTGACAAGTAAGATGCTCTCCACCAAAAACTTCACATAAACAGCTCCAAAAAAGCTCAAGATATCAGATCTCAAGAAATCATGTCAAATCATCACCTCAATAAGCAAATAAATCTCATAAATTATATTCCACAAAAAAAAAAAAATGTCATTGTAGTATAGTGGGGGAAAAAATATTCCACAAAAAAATTGCCACATAAGAAAACCAATATTAGAGATTCTTTCCTGCAATATGTTAATGAAACCGGAAACTACACTAAAGATTAATAGGAAACAATCAAAGCAATGAAAGACGAGAAGATATTTATCGTGCGTGAATCTAATTATCATCAACAAGTCAACTGACTCTGAAAAGGTTATGCAACATAGATGCAGCAAATATATTTAGTAGTACAAACCTGAAAAGATGTTGGCACAAGATTAAAACACAAAAATCTGCCGTATCAACATTTACATTTCAAATTGAACATGGAAACCTAGATACCCTCTGTTCCCAATAACACTATTTTACAGCTGGTGTAATCTTGTACGTTCCTCTAGTTGTCCAACAACATAAAGTGATCGACAGTTCAAAAATATGCAAAAACTGTTATATTTGATGCATTCGCCCAGAGCTTTTTTCACCTTGTTAACTGAGAAGTAAAAATGTAATGCAATATCCCAGTAACATCAATGAAAAACCAATTTCTGACATCTCCAACTGATGAGATAATCAGAATTTTTAATGATCAAGGCAGTTGATTTGAGAAAGATATATATAAATTAATAATTTCCAAAAAAGGGGGGAAGAGAGAGAGAGAGAGAGATGCAGAAAACATGTTGAAGTATCAAAATCATTTAGTGAAGTCTCAGCATAACAATTCAAGAAAAATGAGAAGCATATACTAAAAATGCTCTTGTAAACTAGAAATAGACTTACACGCCCCACTGCATGATTATTGCCTCCAGAAATAGCATGGCTTGATTCCTCCTGCTGCAAAGCGAAGGCTATATTTGCATCAACCTACCGTCATATTGGAATAAGAAATGTGAACTAAGTGATTGATTATAGGAGAAATTGCTAATTAGAATTTGCTGGTAATGTAAAAGGTAGAACCTCGCCAACTCCAAGAACCGCCATTTCATTGTAAAGTTGTTCTTGAAGCTCCCGAGCCAACTTTTCATCTTCTTCAAGCTGTCTTGCCCTTGCATCTTCATCACATGCATTACGTTTCAGTTCAGGAGAATCATTAATTTCAATTATTGATTGCAAACGACCCACAGTAGTGGAGGTTGATCTTGAAATTGATGGTTCCCCTGATGAGCTAAGAAACAAATTTTCTGGATCATCATTTGTTGATGTCGAACCTTCACCAGAACCACCTAAGAAAGATCCCTGCTTTTGCCTTTTCAAAAGTTTGTTTGCTGGAGAGAGATGCCCATTGGGTCGGGCCGATTGAGGCCTAGGATGAGCTTCTCCAACTGGTTGAGCTGGAACACGCTGAGAGGAGACCATATCAGGGCTTTTAGGATAGCCACCATCAATCACAACACCACTTCCCTTTTTTAACATCCTACTCTCCTGTTGTTTCCCAGCACGTCGACATGCATCTATTTCTCTAGTCAGAAAGCATCCATCATCAGATGAATTTAAACTTGTCTTTCTAGTCCGATTATGCGTACTTCTCCACCCACCTGATATTTCAATGCTTTTTGATGCATCCTTGCCTTGGTCAGTGGTTCCACTATCCTTCTCATTGACGCTTAGAGTGTTCCTGCAAATATACAACCATGAAGGTCCAATAATTAAGAAGACCAGGGGTAAATACACCTGATATCAGTTAAACAAACTTTGATCATTCAGTCATGCTAAATTATTCATAGCAACCAGACCAGATACAAACCCCATTGCAGGTCAAGATAAGGTGGATAAAAAATATGCTTAGGTAAATTATCTCCAATTCAGTGACAAGGCTTGGTGTATTTCTCTGTGGACTCACTACCATAATTTGTTAGCATATTTTAATCTAGTATTATAAATTCTTAAAGAGAAACATATGTTCACAGCCAAATTTAGGGGGCAAAAAAAAAAAAAGGACCAAAATATATATATATATATATAGTTTGAGTTGATAAGCCTATAAAAAATTTAGATATTTCAAGAAAATATTTGGAACTTTATCTTCAAGTGAAATCTCCAAGGAACCAATATATACATACACAATTACACATGCATAAATACACATAGTAGCATATTCACACCTACATTTTAATAAATTCATCGATATCATTTATGAGCAGACTACTGTACTTGTTCCTTTCCTTATCATGTTGAAATTTGCTAGCCGATAGAGTAGTTAGATGCCAAACACATGGTTCTTATTTCAGTTGAAGTATGAAATTAACCTCTAACCCCAGTCTGCCACGGTTATCTCCACTGTTTATGGGTAACGTTAGTGGAAAAAAATACCCGAGTGTAACACGTGTTTATCCTTCCCTACTATTATTACAGATAATTGTCTTTCAAATATCTTACATGCCTATAAAACTTACTATAGATTTGGTAATCCATACCACAGACAATTTGTATTGGACAGTTGATAGATGAGAAAAATTTGATTGGAGAGTTAAGAGAAGATGAGCCATGTCTCCAAATTTTCAATTACAATACTTTGTACAAAAAATAAGTAAACCAAAGGGAATATACTGGACTATGTATATAAAATTTTGTTGGCTTTAAAGAGCTGAAGACAACATACAACAAAGAACCTTAAAAGGTAATATCAGCAGACTCCTTTTCTTAATTATAAGCATTGAAGGGACTGAAATTCCCTGTTGCTGAAAGTTCCCATAAATGTAGATATATAAATCACTCACACACGGAGACACATGTATCATGTATGTATAAAGGGCATGGAGAAAGTTAAGCAAAAGTTTTGGCCCACAGCATATCATTAACTTTAAAATGTTAAAAATTCAAACAAGTGTAAATATTATTGGGACCGGCATCTAACTTTCTAGAGCTTATTACTAGCAGCAGACAGCTAGACAAAAAGAGAAGTCATAAACAGTGAAGTCAAATGATAGACACCTTGACAAGAATGTAAAATACGGTAGTCATTTTCTTTCAAAACAAACCAATTGGGCCAAGATCAACCACAAAAGAACGAAAGACATCCTGTTTGCTGTTATTAAGCTGGCAGCATGGTTTTGATGCATTGCAGGTTTCTACAATCTGATAACTTCAAAACAAAACGTTCAAAAATCAAAATGTTCAATAATCAAGCAGTTGCAAGAAAAAATAAATACCTGCCAAAAATATGCTTGTTTTTGTTCTCAAGTTCTTTTGCTGGGCAAGGCTGATTCATCACTCCTTTTCCCTTTCTTATGTAAGAATTATGGTCTTCAGCAACCAATTCCTTTAGATCATTCAGAACTGCAGAGCCACTAGATGCCATAGAACTAGTCTCGACACTTGCAACAGCCACAGAACCATTATCATCCTTTCCAGCCAAGTGTTTGGCCTTAGCTATGTTATGTGGAGATATACATCCATTTCTTACAAATCTCTTTTGCCTATGGATGACTTTGGGAGAGGAAATGGGATCAGAAGCTGGAAAGCTCGATTGTCCTTGTTTGCTCCGAAGGTTAACATATTCTCCATTATCAACACTTGAACCAACTTTACACATATCTTCTGTTCTTCCACTGGTCTCCTCCGATGGCATCGAAAATTTTTCCACGTATTTTGTAGAAGACACGTTTGCTAAGCCTGTTCTGCTTCTAATCTCATCAACGTCACTGCTCCTGTGTGTCCCACCTGAGAAAGATTTTCCAAGCACATTCCTTTTTGTAGGATCAAAATAACAACCATCTTGAGAAGAAAATGAATTAGAAGCACTCGACTCTCTTTCCTTTTGTATCTGTGGAATATGAATAGAATCATGGCATTCATTGCTAGGAATCTTGTCGGCCAACCCTTTCCTAAAGATGGGAGTACTTCTGCAGGAGGACATATGGCCTCCCGCAAAAGATGAAGGATTGCTGTTCCGTAGTGAACCAGTGGAACAGCTATTCACATTTGGAAAACGGACAGGCGGCTTTTTGGTCCCACTATCGATGAATATTGGCTGATCTTTAGTCCCTTCCCGAAGGTCCTGTTTTCCAATATGACAAAACATGGAACGATTGATTTTTTCATCATTACTCTGATTCACCATCCGATTAGCTAATCTATCCGGAGTGTCAGGAATATCCACAATTTGATCACCCTCCATGTGATCCATGTTCTGCAAAACAAACCAATGCCAGGTTTGATTCCGTAAAAGTAAGCTCTTATGACTGAACTTCAGTAGTTAAACTTGGACTGCATGTAAAACCATAACGTCAGCAATTTAACATTGTATCAAGTACCAACTAACCGGGGAAAAAGCCGCCAAGAGAGTAAAATTCACCAGCAGCACTGAGAAAAATGGTTAAACGAAAATAAAACGCATAAGTTAAAAAGGATTTAAAATTTAGAAACAGGTACATGAACACATCTTATAAAACCCACTAAAAAATAGATGCATTCTTTTGGGATATAAAGAATCTTTTTAGATTGTATAAAGAATCCGATTTAATTTCAAAGAATTTAGGAAAAATCTACCCTTATCTTTGTCATGTGCATCACAGGTAATTCCCCTGAACTGGAGAGTGCGATCAACATAGATTTTAAATATAATGTTGGTCACTTGCTTGTAATAATGGTATGGGAAACCTTTTTAGTTGTCTTAGTAATCAAGAATCTATTAAAGCTTCTTCTAACTTTGCAATCGTGCAACTTCAGAACAAATGCACATATGAATATAGAAAATGAAAATAATAGCAGAGACCACAACAATTCTAAGCTTTATGTTCCATGAATTAAATAAGAGTGATTAATAATAATAATCTACGAGATCTAGAAAAATGCAACTGGAATAACCAAAAAAGGCGTGTCAACAATTAGAGAACAATTCAGTAGAGGCAGGATATCCTGCCCTTCCAGGATTCATTACTGCAGAATACAACAGAACAGGGCCAATGCAAAAAAGTGACAGAAAGATTCAGAAAAATAAACGTTTTCAAACTATAAAGGTAGTTGATTAAAGTGGCTGCCCAATTGATTTCAATCTTCATTATCAGCAAAATCTAAATGCAGAAGGAAAATAAGACATGCCCAGTTCAAAATTTTGAACATTAATGTTTAAACTAGCTAAAAATAAAGAAAAGTTCAACCTTTAAAGAGAAGGTTAAACAAGGAAATTTGACTCAGGGGAAAAAATGTTAAACTAATAATTCAAGAATTTGGGTTGAGGAAATAATAACTTTAAATTTGAATTAAAAATTAGGAAAAATATCAATCTGATAGAATCAAACGCAACACATGTACCGTTCCCCAAAAAAAAAAAAAAAATCCAACACATATAATAAATAAAACACCCGGTTCTCTTTCAAGTTTCAATTCTAAAAATTATTTTAAAAAGCTGCAAAATTTCCGTACCTTCAAAGGGATTCAGATAAGGCGAAAAAACAGTAATAATAAAGAACAGGGCAGATGTTAATAATCGAATCTCAAAAAGAGATTTAAAAAAAAAAAAAATCATGACATACACAAATAATATTCTGAATCTCAATACTGCATAAAAGAAGTAATCCAAAACGTAAATAAAATTGAATAAAAGGCCCAAACCTTTAATGGGTAGGTCACCTTTTCTGATTCCATATCAATGCAACGAGAGATGACGAAAAGGAGTAAAGCTAAGTGCAGGTTTGATTGCATAACGAAACAAACATTCACTGCAGATTTTTTCGCTCGGTAATTTTTCTCGAATGCCAGCCCGGTAATTCTAACCGGTTGATGCTAATTGGGCCTGAGCTCATAATTTCTACGGCCCACACCCTGACCATTCTGGTCCTATTTAGCTTGCTTCAGGCTCTCTCTCTCTCTCTCTCTCTGTCTCTCTCTCTCTCTCGTTTTATTTATTTATTTATTTACTGAGGTTTAATCTCAATCGTTTTCTGTATTTTGTGACATTTAATTTATTTAACCTGATTTCTAAAAGGGGCTTTTTTCAATCGTGAAATATTTGACCGTTTTGAATGTTACTTTTACTCTCATTCAAGGCATTAGATTGAAAAATATTTAGAGATAACTGTGAGTCTCGTCTCTTATGTGGACCAATAATAAAAAGGAAAGAGATAAGAGCGCCGTGTCCCTCCCACTATCATTGAAAGCTAGGCCCATATTTGTAGAACAACAATCAGAAGTAAGTGGATTGTCCTATTTTCGTTGTCTTTAAAGCAACAATAAAAAGTATTGAATTGTCCTATTTTCATTATCCTTAAAATTGAATTTAGGGGATCTTAAATGGATTTGGATTAAACATTTTTGTGCATAGCAGTTTTTCAAGTCACGTTCCAATAAGTGACTCAACAAGTAATCAATCGAAATCCAATACCATTATTATTAGCAAACAGCATTTTTCAGTAAACAAATTATTACTTT
>CAVNYN010239260.1:0-24363 GCA_963692815.1 Nyctanthes arbor-tristis | reverse complement strand
ACAGAGAATCAATCAATAAAATTAAAGTGCAAAATAAATCAACAAATAAAAAAGCAATGCATCGCCTCCGTCAATTTTTTCTCAATAACTGGGCAGGAAACACCCCCCCCCCCAAAAAAAAAAAAAAAAAAAATCCACCAAAAAAATAAATAAATAAATAACACCCAACTCTTTCCCTTCTCTTTATGTCTTTTCCATATCCGCCTTTTTTTTTTCTTCCCAAGGGAATGACAATACCGCTTCCTCAAGACAAATAGTTGTCGCTTGGTTGGAATTTTTTTTTCCCTTCCTCAAAAAATTTTTTTCACTGGGGCCGTAAGTGGAGAATTGTTTAAGTTAATGAAATTAAGAACATCCACATATTACCTTCTTGGAGATATTGATCTGGATCGTGAACGAGCTGGCCTCCTAATTGGAGAGCGGCTTCGCCGACGGCCAACTGGGGACCTTCTTGGTGGACTTCGAGCTCGGCGTGGAGAACTACACACGAAGACTCCTAATGATTAGAGAGGACAAGGCAAAACATGCAGAGTTGGAGGCATCAAGTGCCGCTAAAAACCAAAAGTAATGTTTCAAGGAAGGCTACCACAGATACTAGAACCAAAAAAAAAAAAGGGGGTTCCAAATACACTGCAAATGAACCCCAAGTGATAGCTTATAAGGGGTGATCATGTTTCTCATGCAATTGAAAAGAAGTTTGCATCGAATAAAGTACAAGCTAACAATAAATCAACAAACAGAACATGTTCTATTACCATAAGACTATATTCTATAATCGCCAATTTTCATTATGTTTTTAGGTTGGCTTGCACTAAAAAGAAAAAAACCAATGTTTAGAAAACCAGAACCATTATCGAACTAGAAAAAGGCAATGGTGTCAAAAGGTTGAATTGGGTCAAACCAAGGCTGAACCGGTTTTAATCAAATAGTTAAAAGAACTATACCTTAAATTTATTTTCTATCTCTTTATACTAAAAAATGTGGGATTTTTTTCCTTTCAATTTTACCAGTTTTTACCAGTTAAACTGAGGTCTTTTTCCCCTTCTCAGTCAGGTTTTTGGTAGCCGGAGTTTTTTTAGTGAACTGGACAGGTTTTCTGGCTGTTTTCCTGGTTTTTCTAGTAGAACTAACCATTCTGGTCCAACTCTCCAAACATTGCTTTAAACATTCTGGGCTACTAGACGCCCCTTCCCATTTTTTATATTTCCAGTAAGTAAAGCAACACCCAGCTCTCTTATATGGTGCCAGTCATTCCCTAACAGCCTAAGCAATTAGGCCAATAGCTTTCCCACAGGGAGAGCTGTTGAACACCCAAAACAGAAGACATAGAATACTCTTCTAAGATTCTGTTTCAAGAACCTCAAATAGCCCAAGTTTACATCTTTAGCTTAAAATAGATAGCTATCCATCACCCATCTAAACCCTTTATAGTCCCGTATTTAATGACCTTTGCGGCCCTAAAACTCAAAAAAAAAAAAGGGAAGAATGAGAGATGTTAGACTGTCTACCATTACAGATATCAAAGAAAGACCCATGAGCTTGTTCTGCGGATAGTAAGAGACTCGATGATCCACAAAGTAATTGGAAAGCATATCTCCATCAGAAAGTTCACAGCAATTAATACATCAAGCTGAATAACATATTGTTTTACATTTATTTATACCTTAATTGCTAAAGTATCAAAAAAGAATGCAGATGAGGATATTGTGATAAGCAGCATAACATACCGTCGCCTTGGAGGAAGTGGAGAACGTCGTCGAAGAGGACTACCACGTAGCCTACGGGGAGATCCCCTATTCAAAATTAGAGAAGTTAATAGCTGGTGAATGGAAACAGGCCAATGAGATATCTTCGGAAAAAACACCAACCTAGGAGGTGACCGAAAACGCCTTGGCGGAGAGGGGGAACGGCCCCTGGCTGGAGATGCAGGCCGCCTCCTGACAGGTGGTGGTGAGTCACCACGTCGATAAGCAGCATCTCCTCGGCGACGAACTGGAGAGTCTGCACGTCGGCGTGGAGGAGAATCTGGTCCCCGTCTGGGAGAACCTCTGCGCGCTATGGGAGATCTCCTTCGAAGTGGAGAAGGAGGTTTTCGGCGGGGAGATGCTGGCGATATCAAGAAAGTTTACTATGAGGAATACACTGAATAAAGGAAGTGGCAAATAAGTGTTACGATTGGGCATAAGAAATTAGCATACATTCTCTTGGCCGCTTTAATACATCTCGGTCAGCATCTGTAGCAACATCATCAGCTTTAGAAGCATCTCTCCTTGAAGTAGTTGCAGCAGCCTTAGGAGGTGAAGAAGCCTTCTTCCTTTCAGGCAACGTAAACTTCGCTCGAACAACTTTCCCGTCAATCTGGGCCTACATTAGGTCCGTCAGAGCAAATCAATTTTCATTACAGTAAACAGGAACAAATAATCACTACAAGAAAGGATCTTTATGAAATCATACCCCATCCATATACAACAGGGCTTTCTCAGCGTCAGCCCTACTCTTGAACTCAACATACGCAAATCCTTTTGGAAGGTTAACCTATAGAAATAAATGGTTTTACTCTTCCAAAAATTTAAAAATTAAAATGGTTCTGGCACCATCAGAGATTATGAGAATTAAAACTTACAACATGGTCAATTGCCAGCCGTACATTTACAACTTCACCAAAATTACCTGCAAAAGTAAAAGCACAACAAAAGAATGAAAACAACATTAAGTCAAAATGAGCAAACTTCTTGGAAGCTGCCTATACTTCTTTCACAAAAGAAACAAAAATATGCCTATACCCAATGTTCAAAAAGGCATAAATAAGTACTCAAGTGATTTTCCTCCATCGCCTAGTCTTTCTCAAAATAAGTCAACAGAGAGCTAAAATATATCAATAAGATAATAATAATAAATTAAAAAATTAACTTAAAATTTTAAAAAAAAAAAAGTCTTGACTCAATAGAAAGGGACATTTGTTTTTAAGAAGCTTGTTGTAAGAAGCACCTTTAACTCAGAAATTTAATTTAAAAAAAAAAAAGGATGAGAGGACATTTCAAAGGAGTATAAATAAAAATAAAATAGCTCTATAACTGCTGTCACCAAAATGTTGCAGTCTTGGAGCCGAAACATGTTGGAGAAGCATAAAAGGGAATGAGGTAGATAACATATGGATGTAATGTGATGCTACTCTTTAGATTTCAATATTTTGATAAGTTGATTGACCAAAGTTGTGCAGAAAAAACATATATATGGGTTTCAAGGAGGAAAAATATTGGAAAAAAAATTATGGGTTCCAAGAAGGAAACAGCGTTTAAAATTTAAGATCTAACAGCATTTAACAAAGCGCTGGCCTCATGCGCCTTAAGGCACAAGCCTCATGAAAATAGTTGCGGAAGAGCCTCAAGGCGCCACTCATGTGCCTCGAGGTGGGATTTAGTATCGCCTCTGATACCAAGCCCATAGCACCAACTACTTGAGTTAATTTCACCAGCTCCCAGATAACAATTCTGAGTAAGCACAGTAACAATATAAGAGAAGCTACCATTTACCACAATTTGGATGATCAGAAAGTAGTGAACATACCAAATATTTCTTTTAGGTGGTTTTCATTTACATTCCTACTGAGCTGATCAACATGAAGTACTAGTGATTCAGGGATTGGAGAAACTTTCCTGAAATGCAGAACAAACACAAGCAAAAGAAAAAAATGCAATCATGATAGTTAGCAATGAAATATAAATAAGAAACATGAAACTGCAATGAAATACAAATCAGACGGTGAGAAATGCCAAACAACTTTAAAAGGAAAAATTCAGTTGCAAGCAAAAACCAATTACAAAGCCACAGATCAACAACTTAAAAGTACATGCGTGGATAAAACTAAATTTAAATAATAGAAGCTGCGCCCATTTACTAACCGTGGAGTTACATTTTAAACTTAATTGTTACAATGTTTTACGATAAATTTTTTAAATTATGGTACAAACAAGTATAATTCCCATATTTCAAGAAAGAGCAGTATACTTGTAGATAAAAAAATGAAAGGAAAAAGAAAGATCTAAGTCAGGAAAGATTTCATGGAAGTTCAGCTGGATCATAATTCCAAATGTAATTTTTCCTTGTCATAGAGCATGGTAACTTCCATGCTGGTAGTATCTGAAATTTATCATAGCTTCTAAAGAAACAGAAGAAAAGGCACGCTCAGAAAAGTAATTATAGAAAGAAGAGACACCATGAAAAAAAGTAAAAGCATTAGAAACGTGTCGGAGTCAAAAGCATTAGAAATATGTCGGGGTTATCAACTCCAGAAGATTTACGGCATGTCTGACTAAAGGCTTAACCAAATAAAGGGACTGTTAAGCACCTCCAAGCTTACCAAAACAAGCATTACAATACAAAATCTAGAACTTAACATTTTGAACTAAATGTCACCTTGGCGGAGGGGTAGCTTTCTTAGATGGTGGTGGTGGTGGGGAGCGACCTCGCCTATTTTCTTCAACAGAACTATGAAATATAACATTGACAATAATGTCAGTCCAGAACAATGAATATACATAAAGCATTTCAACCAAATTTCCAGAAAAGAAGACTTGAAGAAAGAGGTGGAAAGACCAACCTACCAAACCAAATTTCATTCAGATACACAGATATGACATTATTTTAAGTTTGAGCTCTAATTGAGGGCTTTCTGCACTTTTACATGCAAAACTTGTTTTTAAGCTTGGCCCATCCCTATTGAATGGCGCTAACTAATTCCAACGTAATATACACGAATTAGGCTCTATTAAGAACTTGGAAAACAAACTAGTAAATACAGTCTAGACTAACTTTCATTCTTAGAACCAGAACAAAAACTCTCAACTTTCACCCTGTAATGAATCTTTTTGCTTCTCACCAACCATACAAATTATACAGCATTTCAAATAAAAACAAAGTACACATCTACAAATTACCCAAAAAAAGGGGAAATGAATTACTGTCAAAAAAAGTTTAAACCTTTTTCTCCGCAGAGGGGGGCTAGGGCTGCGAGAGCTGACACTGCGGGAAGGAGAGGAAGAGGTGAATGACTTGGAGCGGGAGCGCGCACGGGGACGGGAGCGGGAGCGAGATCGCGAGCTGGAGCCGGAGTAGGAGCGCGAGCGTGAAGTTGATGGAGAACGAGAAAGCGAACGCGAGCGAGAGCGTGAAATTGAGCGTGAGCGGGAAGAAGAACCTGATGGAGAAGCCGGGCGGCCTCGGCCTAGTTTCGCCATTGGTTATTGGAGGGGGGATTTTCAGTGCAGATAGTAGGTGAACTGAAGCCCCTTTGGATAAACCCTAACTGAAGCGACAAGCGAGAAATCACGAGTGCCGGAGCGGTTCATGTGTAAATTAGTGCTATTATTGGAAAAGATAAAATGGGCTGTAATGCTGTATATTGGCCGGCCTCACTAGAACTTGGGCTTTGAATTTTTCGTTAGCCCATTTTGAGTTAAATTGTTTCTCTCCATTTTTTTTCCCTTCTTTATTTATTTATTTATTTATTTATATATATATATATATTTTGTGTTTTTTGGTTTTTTTTTTTTTTGTGTTTTTATTTGTATGTGTTTTCCCCTGGGGGAGGGGGAGGTTGGCGCATTCGTAATAATGATATATACTAATACTAGGTTAGCCCCCGGACGGAATATGCCTCGAGACGTTTGGCGTATAATTATCTTGATCACTTGAAATGGAAAATAAAATAAAATGACCAAAAGTCCAACATATACAAACCAAAGATGATAGTTCAAATAGTAAAGAGCACCATTTACTATAAAGAAATCCTGATTTCGAGTCCATACCTCTCCCCAAGTTCCCCAATTGTATTAAAAAAAAAGTTCAGTATATATATCATTATATGTGCATTAAATTGACTCAACTAGATATAGTTATCTTTAGAGCATCCACCTCGGTGTTATTAAATTTATCTACCCACATAAGCAAAAAATTCATTTCAAAAGTTGTTAAATGCTACATATGAAAGTTAAATTTAACAACTATCGAAATGTCACGTTAGATATGTTAAACAAAATCACTAAAATCCACTTAAATCTAAGTGGGCCACATTCTTGTCAAAAGTTATTGGTTAAAATTTATTTATTAAATAATTTTTTTTAAAAGTATTAAATTCTAACACAATGTTAAAATTGTTGTTAAAGTTAACAACAAAGGTAACTACTAACGAAAAATGATTCTTTTAATAACTTTTTGAATACCACCAATGTAGCTAATTTTTTGAGTTGTTAACTAACATTTCACTAATAACTTAGTTTAACACTACCAATGTAGATGTTCTTATCATATATAAGTGTCATTAATCCAATATAGAGAGGGAAAAAAACAACAAAAACTAATCTCTCTCTATTTCAAAAAGATAGTCCGTCCCCAAAAGATAGTCCAGTTATATATTGGATTTGTATTTAATTTTTCCTTTCCATGTTTACCCCTAATTAACCATTTCACTAATAACTTAGTTTAACACTACCAATGTAGATGTTCTTATCATATATAAGTGTCATTAATCCAATATAGAGATCGGAAAAAAAACAACAAAAACTAATGCTCTCTCTATTTCAAAAAGATAGTCCGTCCCCAAAAGATAGTCCAGTTATATTAGATTTGTTTTTAATTTTTCCTTTCCATGTTTACCCCTAATTAATTAACCATTTAAAATATTTAGGTACCAAAATTAAATAAGAAAATGAGTTAATCAATTTTATTGGCATAATATTTAAGGTATTCACAGAATTCTAATGAACATAATTTGAATATTCGTACTCATTTTAATATTAATCCTACTTTGGTCATTCGTATTAATTTCAAATCATTAATTACACTTAAGGGCTAAAATGTAAAAGTACACATAAAATTAAATGTTTCAACCACATTACCTACAAATTCTTAATCTGTGTGAAAATACCTACTATCATTTTATCTGTGTGGGACGGAGGAAGTAAATAAAAAGTTCAGCCTTAATGACAATGAGAGAGACCCTACAAATTAAATGTAATGATATGTCGGGTAGGGATGCATAACGAGCCGGCGGGTTCGAGTAGCTTGTACGTTTAAGACGAGCCCGAGCTCAAATTAAGCCCCAAATATAGAAGCGAGCTCGAGTCGGACCAGCTTTTTGTGGCTCGCGGGGCCAAACGGGCTGGCCCGTAATTACGTGCCAAACAGGACGGCCCGTATCAAACTTAGGTAGGGAAAAAAAGGTTTAAATTAAGGTAGGAAATTTTTTTTTAAAAAAAAGCCGGACCGATTGGAAAATGCCTAAACTAAAGCTCGGGTCGAGCCTAGATTTCTCGAGCTACACGACGCTCTTCCGATCTCTTTGGCTCGGGCTTTTTAGGCTCGGGATAAAAAAAGCCTGAGCCGAGCTCAAGCCCAAATCTAGGCTAGCCGAGCCGGCTCGGCTCGTTGACATGGCTAATGTTGGGTAATTTGGCACAATTGGAATGAAGTTGTGTGGAATGCTAAGTCCAATATGATTAACAAAGTGGAAGAGTTCGCATGTTCTTATCTTCATCAGTGGAAGTAGGCAGCCAATTCCATCTCTAATTCAACTTTACATAACCAAAACCGTTAGCAGTGGAAGAGCCAGATCTGGGGTACTTGAAGGTGCATGTGGATGCACCCATTTTTACTGGTCGGAAGTGCGCAAGATTTGGTATGGTTATAAGATATCATGATAGGTGTGTAATTTATATTCGTTAAATACTCCAAGTTATGTTTAAGTGTTTTAATTTTTGGTTAAAAGTGCATATTTATGTATTAATTTGTTAATTTTTGGGTTATAGTTCAAGAAGGAGTGCAAAGAATTGATTCGGGTCGAATTTGCATGATTTTGGATGGTTTTGGACTAATGTTGCAAATATTCTAGAGTTTGGGGACCAAAAAGTAACAAGGAAAATGATAGAGATCGAAAGGAATAGGAAAAAATCTCGGGCTTAAAGTTTATTCATTGCGGTCACATTGGAGGATGCATTGCGGGAGCAATGTCTGTCACAAACTAAGGCTTAAAGACCTAAAACTCGGTTGCGGGCGCAACGAAATGGTCATTGCAACCCATTGCGGCCTTGAAAAATTACACATTGCGGCTGCAATGTAGGGCCACAATCGCCTGTCCCAGAAACGAAGTTCAGAGAGCAAATCGAAGTATTGCGAGTGCAAGGAAGGAATTGGGAGATCGTTCATTTGTTCATTGCGGTCGCATTCGCTTACTTTATTGCGGCCGCAATGACCAGTCGGCAGAAAATTTGTATTTTCCTTTTTTATGTCAAAGTCTTAATTTGGTAGGTTTATTTTATGATTTTAACCACTTTTTAGGGCTTCTAAGCGTGTTATAAATGGGACCAGACTAATTCTCAGTTAAAAAAAAACATCGTACACATTCTCATATACACAAAAAACATAGAAAATGGGGAGAAAAACACAAAACTTCCAGAATGTGTCGCGGATCAAGTTCGAGATTCAAGAAGGAGAAACTTAATGCAAGAGTTCTTCATCTTATTCAATATCTAATTACTCGTGTTATACGCTTTATTTTATTTATTTGTATTTTTCATTCATGATGTGTAACTAAACCGGTTTAAAAGTTGAGACGAACTATGTAACCTAGTTGGGACCATAGTCGTGTTTTTCATGCTCAATTTATGCAATTAATTTTTTTATTAAATTTTTAAAATTTGTATATTGTTTTGTCATCATTTTTTAGCCAATAGATGGATGAATCTATGGACATTTATTGAACTGGAGATAGGAATATTTAAGTTATTTTATGCAATAAGAATCATTAATTTAGACAAAACAAAGAGATTTGTTTGTGCATAGTGCGGCCACCGTACGTTGAACGTCGGGGAGGCTTATGAATTTCTTGTTGATTAATACACTTAAGAAGGTTGATAACGCACTCACTTAGAGATAGGTGAGGGGACCTAATTAAATAGGATTAACTAGCCGATAGAAGTAATTAGTTAATTTAGTGAGATTCGATCATTAACATAAATTAATTTTCGCAAAACTTGGTGGTCTAATTATGGTGAAGTCGGGAGTCCTGACACATATCCATCATATATTTCCCTCTAAATCTTTGTATATATTTTATTTTCTTAATTTTATTTACTTGTTTATTTATTCTCATCTCCAAAACATAAATTAATTGATCATTCAAATAAAGTAAAAAATACTAATTTCGATACTCAATCCGATCCTCGTGGAAACGATAACTCAGACTCATTGTCCACTGCATTACTTGTGCGACGTGTGCACTTGCGGATTTCACACACATATTTTACCGAACAGATCACGAAACTTCCTTGTTTGATGCTCGTTCTATGCTTAATCTGACAAGCCCCACCCCAAGTACCTCTAATCTACTTGAAATGTGATGTGCACCGACGATAAATTCCAACTACAAGCTAGAATTTATCGTCAAGGCTCGTGAACCTTCTAATTATTCTAGGAAAATTTTGACAGCATTTTCCCTAATTTGATAACAAAACCAACATGCACAAATTCCCAACACCAACACGTCAACGCCTCACAATCTAATAATTTCTTATTATAAGTAACACCACCTCACAAAACAAAGAAATATACTAAACCGAATATAATTCACACAAATTCTCACTATATGCTAATGGCCTTATCCATCTCAACTTTATAAATCATAGTATTAACAAATCCTATAACAAATCAATTTCATTATGTGGTGGCTCAATTTTCGAAATAGCAGGCTTGACCACGATGTGTTACCCAAACTCCAATTGCTACCTGAAAAAAAAATCATTTATGAAAATATGTGAGCTATTTAAGCCAAGTGAGTGGAGTTTTGTAAGTAAATATGCTTTAGAAAGTCGAAATATAACTTTGCAGAGTCATGAATAAAATGTACAAGCCAAATTCTAGATTTCATAATTTTCAATATAATTTCAGTGTAACATCAACGTTGATAAAATCATTACATGTTAGAAAACATTATGAACATCATTTCATTTAATAGTCGTCATAAAATCCGCCCCAAAAAGTATCCATAATCTCATGTCATCACATGGCTATATTCATTTTGCATCATACGGGCGTAAACACCAGCTTGGGGGCACAATAACCAGCTTGAGCCATAGCTAACATATTGGCCCCTTCGCCTGTCTGTGGCATTCATAAAATTGGATACAAATTTGGGGGTTTTCATCCATCATAAATCATGTTCAAATCAAACATTTCTCTAAAACTCATAAAGCATCGTTTTATATAAAAATACATATGAACTTTTCTAAGGAAATATCAACTTCCATGAATTTTCATAAAAATACATGATCATCACAACATATTGCATACTTATATGGAATCAAAGCATAATATATTTTCATTTAGAAAGAAAGAAAGAGGAAAATCTCCACTCACGGGCTAAGTAGCGTCCTTTCGTGTTTCATTTCATTTTGATCTTTATCATTTTCTATGACATTATATAAAAATTCTACTTAACATCTAATTCTTTTCTATTTCTCAATTCACACATATAACTCAATTTATTTACTTATCCTTGCTCAACCTTATTTATCTTCTTTCTAGCTTAGTTACTCTTTAAAGGTCTTCTAATTCAACAAATTTTATCAATATGAAATTACCTTTTTTATTTCAAGTCCCACTTTCTATTGAGTTCTTCAAGTTTTCTTCCTTATTCAATTAGACATATAATTATCTCTTTTGTATAATTATTCTACGCTTATTATATCTTAAAGATTATAATAATATAACATGTTAAAGTCTAGAATTCGCACTAGAATTAACAAATGACTTTAATTCTTAAACCTTTAAACACTAAGTCTTAAACAAATTTCCACATTTACTATTAAATATTAAGTCATTCATTGCTTACATTTATTCTCAACTTCACCAACTTTCTCAATTACCATCATATCATTTCATAAAATCATAATACCAATTTATATATAAATTTCAACTTAATACTAGCCAACTATAATTTCTTATCCTAATATCATGAACCTCAAATTTCATAACCCACTAATGACTTTATGCTGTTAAAATGTGTAAAAAAAAAAAAAAATTACAACCTAGCATTACACATTCATAAAAATTCCTCAAACTCTAAACATAATTTCCATCTTAAACTTACATAAATCAAAGTTTAAAGATATGTAAAACTTGTGTGTAATTCTTGTACACTCTCTATTCTCCTCAAGATTCCTCAAATTTTTATTTCTATTTCTTTTTTTTTTTTCCTTTTCCTACCGCAAGAATCAGTTGCTTCCTTGATTCTTTTGCTTTCTTTCCTTTCTTTTTTTCCCTTCTTTATATATATATATATATATATTTATACACACACACACACCAATATATATACACACCCCAAATTCCTTATGTCTTTCATATTAAATTAAAATTCATATTCCTTAACTTATAGAAAACATCCTATGCCATAGAAAACAACTTATGCCATGGTTTTAATGTTAAGTTCACAAGAAATTTCATACACCTTAAATGAAAATTATATCTTAACATATATAAATTAAAGCTTAAAGATAAATAACACTTACTTTACTTGGTTAACTCCTTGTGTTCTTCTTCTTCTTGTCCTAACGTGTGCTCTTCCGATCTAAATTTTTTTTCCGAGCTCTCAACTCCCGACCCTCTCGGTCTCTCTTGATCTCTTTGTCCGTTCCCACACGAGAAAGAAATAGATATTTTGATGTAATTTTTCAAAATTAGCCCTTTACACACTATCTTTGTGTTTTAATTCATTTTGGTCCTTTACTTATTGTATAACTCAATTTTAATCTTTAACTTGCAAGCAAATTTTGTTTGGTCCTTAACTTCATGCATTACTTTTTTTAAACTACCAACTCATAATATGATTCTATATAAAACCCAAACTTATTTAATTACTTAAATGGTGACCCCAAAATTAAATTAATGCATTTTAGTTCAAATCTCACGTTGACTTAATTATTACACCATTGACTTTGACGCGTAAATGTTGAATTTTAGAAATAGCAAAGCGGGTCGTCACATAATCAACCCAACAATGGCAGAAGCTTTAGGAGTTAAAAAGCCCTTTAATGGATAAAACAATTGAGCTTCAATAATGTGATCGTTTGAGATGGATGCAGTATTGGTATATCAAGACTTGAAGAGACCAGTAGTAGAAAATTCATACGTTAGAGACACGACGCTCTTCCGATCTATCATTGAGGATTGCAAGCATCTCTTTTCAACTATGGATAATGTTCAATTTTATTATATTAGGAGATTAGCGAATCAGGCCGCTCATCGCTTAGCTAGGGCAACCAGTTCCTTAGCTAACTCCATGAAATGGCTAGATAATCCTCTTTCTATTATTGTCGATGTACTCCAACTTTAAACAATCAATGTTCTTAATATATATCATTAATCGAGAGAAAAATAACAAAAAAGGAACAAATAAAAATATCGGTTTTACAAAAAAGTCCACTATGATTCTTAAACATATCAAAACATCAGCAATAAAAAAAATAAAAAAAAATATATGTAAACAATTAATGTTTTTGCAATAACAGTGCATCGTATTGTTTTAAAATGTAAACACAAATGAAATATAAATTATCAAAGATCAAAGAAAGGTTGCGCATGGATCATATTCTTTGCCACTACTGCTAGTAGAAGATACGATGCAATGCGATGCTAATTCCATATTTCAATCTCTTGATTCGATCTAACGTGCTCAGTTAGGTTTTTGAGTTATTCGATTTGAATCGTCATGGGCTCTAAACTTTAGTCCATTAAAAAAAAGATTTATTACACCTAACGTCTCCAACCTTTCAAGTAATTATAGATCACGTCCCAACCTTTAATTTTCCTTCTGTGGGTCCTTAACCTTTTAAAAAATATCCAGTTTAGTCCCTAGTGACGGAAATCGTCAATTTTGTCCATTAAGATAAGAGGCGTTTTTGGTACTATATAAAAAATAAATATTTTAATTTAAAAAATTAAAAATTAAAAAAAGGAAAAGAAAAAATGGGTTGTACTGCTGGAAATAGCAGGCAGCCAAACGGCTGCCAGAAATGGCAGTAGCACAAGAGAGGAGACTCCGCCCACCCAAAAGTTGCCAGGAATGGCACTCCCTCCCCCATTTTTCTTTCTTTTTTTTTAAATTAAAATATTTATTTTTTTATATTTTATAAAAAATACCCATAACTTAATAGAGGAAATTGACAAATTCTATTACCAAGGACTTGAACGGAGATTTCTTAAAAGGTTGAGGATCCATCTGAGGAAAAATAAGGGTTGGGGACGTGATCTATTAATACTTGAGAGGTTGAAGACGTTAGGTGTAAATTACCGAAAAAAAGGGGAAAAAGGGTTGCATGTCAACGTAGAGACTTATGCCTCCTAAACTTTGAGGCTCACCCCTTCCCGCTAAAGGTGTGAGTCTCGTTGGAAAATGTCTTACCTAGTGCCTCAACATATAGACAGCCGCATCAAGTAGAAGGGCGTTTCTACCTCGCCTTATAAAATAATGACATTTGAAATGAACAAGAGCATGTAATAACACTATCGAACATTTCCAAAGTTTGTCTACTATTGGTAGTTATCATGTTTTGTTTCTTCTTGACGAACCAAAAAGAAAAAAAATACAATTTACACTTTCTAATAAACCACCAATATCTTACAATAAAGATGCATCTCCAGCACAGTTGACCGAAAAAAAATCACAATTTACACTTTCTAGTAAAACACCAATCTCTTACAATAAAGATGCATCTTGTAGCGACCCGAAAATCTTTTATTAAAATTTTTCAGCTAAACATCAACGGGGACGCTATAACTTCTGACTTGGTCATGATCATATTTACGCACACTCTCGTCTAGTTTAGCTAGTTTAAATTTCTAAATGAGAATTTTCCAATAATTAAAGGTTCAATACCAATTATTGTATCTCTACTACAGAATTCGACAAAAAAAATATACATACACATCGGTTGTTGGGTAAACGACGTATAAATAATACGCGGTGGCAATTTTGTGAATCATATTACTACTATAAGTGTCGGTTGTGTATCCACAACTGATGCATATAGTTCGTTTCAACAATCGGCGTCGGTTTTAGATACACAACCGACGCCATTATCTGTAAAGATGCCATTAAGGAACCGACGCCTCTTCTGTTTTTATTATCCCAAGCATGCAACTTTTCTCCTGAATACCGGCGTTCTTTGTGTAACTTTTCTTGTTATATATATTTTTTAATATATAAAAACAGCCTTTGTCTTTTCTCATGGGCCCTTGTCTAATGGAACTGACGCTTCTCCTGTTTTTATTATCCCAAGTATGGGACTTTTCTCCTGAATACCGGCATTCTTTGTGTAACTTTTCTTGTTATATATATTTTTTAATATACAAAAACAGCCTTTGTCTTTTCTCATGGGCCCTTGTCTGCCACTTTCATTTTTCCTTTGACTATTTCCATGTTACTTTCTTTTCAGCCTTCTGTGCGCACGCCTCTCTGCAACACGCAACCCTCTCTTTTTTTGAACTTCGCTCCTCCTCTAATACTCAACCCAACCCTCATTTTTCTTTAAACTTTGCTACTTTTTCTTAAATATGCAACCCCCACTTCTTCTCAATATGCTGGTTCGTGGTGGTTTAGTATTTCCATAACAACTCTTAAGGCGGATTATCTACAAACTCAACCGTCTATTTAGCCACTGGAGATGTGCCGTTCTGATCATGGGTCACTGTTTCTTCGTCTTCCTCGGCTATCAAGTACTTATCTTGGGCGCTTCTCAGGCAAACCACCTTAGCCTAGTAAAACAAATCCATGGCTTCAATTCCTTGCTCTGCTCAACTTAATAGTAGAATAGTACGTTTTCTTGTGGGATCAAAGAAGAAGGATTGGCATGAAAATGGGTTGGAAGATGCTTTCTGGTCTTACTTTTTAATTTCTTTTCCTGGGGACGACGGTGTGTCACTGGCTGGCTAGAAGAAACTGTATTGCAGAGGGCTTATTTTTTGGTTTTCATAGAGATTCAACAAGCACAAAGCTTGAGCATTGTTATTTGTTAGCTTCATATATTTACAGATTATTTTGTGTAAAAAAGATTTAAAACTAAAATTCCCATTGAGTTTATTTAGCATTTAAATTTATTGATATAAATTGTGGGTTTGTGATATATGTGTGCATTATAAGTTCCATCTGTTTTTTTTCAGTTTACATTGTCTAATCTATTTTTTAAATTTTTTTAAAAAAAATACAATAGGCGTCGGTTGCATAGGCTTGAACTGACGCCTAAAGTAAACAATAGGCGTCGGTTGTACCACTACAACTGACGCCCATTGTTTCTTTTTAATTTTTTTTTTTTAAAAATTGACTTTAGGCGTCGGTTTTTGTAAAACAACCGACGCCTATTGTGACTTTTAGGCGTCGTTCTACAACCGACGCATATACATTTACAATATACGACGCCTTTAAAACCGACGCCTATTAATGAAAACAACCGACGCCTATTATACTATTTTGTAGTATATATGAACTCACCATATTATCCAGACTATTGGAAATTCTTCAACTTGATTTGAATTTCTAAAAGTTTAATTATTTCATTTTATTATAGCGAAAGTGATTTTAAAATATGATCCATTCTAAATGCAGATTTTATACTTTTAAGTAGTTCCTTTAAGTTTTTTTAGCTCATTTAACTTATCTCAAGCATTTATAAGCTCAAGTTCTATTTTAGAAAATATTTTTCAATCCAAATTCTATTCTAGAAGTTAGCCCCGTCCATGTACTCATTTTCATTTTAGCCTAGATGCCAGGCAAACTAAGCTAAACATCTATCTAAGTTAGTTGCACCTAGCCCAATAATGTGCAACTAGTCCAACTTATTATCATCCCAAACAATCTTACATCTTCCAAATTCAAAACACCTTCTTTTTAGTTAAGTACCTCCTCTTCCAAGCTTGCAATCTTCGCATTTAATTACAACAAAATTTCAGTTCAATCAACACTTTCGTTCATACAAAATTTAAGAATTTCCTCCACATTCACCTTCCTTTGGCAGCCATTCTAGCACCTTTTTGCAAAGGGATTTCTCTCCCCAATTCAGCCCCGGAAACTTAGTGCAATCAGCCCCATTTGTCGGCAAAATATAAGCTTATTTTATTCTAAACCCATTTTTAGTCGAGTTTGATAGTTACTTCACATTTTGGTTACTTCACATTTTGGTCCTTTATGAGTATCAAATCTAAATGGTAGCACAACCTCTTTAACATAACCTCTTCAATTTATACATCATCACTCAAATTATTCTAGTCCAAACAAAGACCAACCTAACATTATCATTTTCATCACACGAGCTAACTTCATCACATTGTAACAACTCACTCACTTCCCTATCTAATTACTAGACTAAAGAGATCGGAAGAGCGTCACAATTGAAAATCCTCTCTTCCTCTCATTTTTGTCATGTGTCTTTTAGAGGGTTTCTCTTCTCTTTCCTGGCATTTATACTTGCTTGATTACACAAGAGTTTCCCCCAAATCAAAGCAAATCCACCCTCAATTAATAATTATATGCAATGTAAACACAAATTCCATTACACAATTTCCTCCCAAAACCAACTCCTTTTACCTTATTGAAATAAAAGCAACAACTATATAAAGCATTCTCAGCTTCTTAGTTTTACCATCAAAACCACTTCATCACTAGTTCACCACATTCATAATGCACTTCTCCTAAACTCACTTAGCAACACAGAAGTTGGTTTTCTTTTCCCATCTACAAATTAAGTAGCCTAGTCAGTACAATCTCCGGTATACTTGTCTCTCTCTCTCTCTTCCAACATATAAGAGACGTCTTCTCCTTTTTATTTAAAAGGGGTATTTGCCTATTGAATCATGAACTTTTATTGTATAGTTATTTCCGTCCAAAACATTTCAATTTTAATTATTTTAATTCAAAAGTTTGTATTTAGTTTATTTCCAACAAAACTATTTTCATCCCCATTTTAGCTACTCACTTTAAACCTATACGTTTCAGTCCTCAACTACAACTCTTACACTTTTTCAAATTAGACCATTAAATTTTAGTTCAACTATTTTAAATACATTATTATTATTACTATTTTAAATACATTATTATTATTATTTCTAAAATTCTAACTTTCTAATTTTATGAATTTGTCTTTAATTCGTCGATGTGCGGTATTTGAATAAAAGTAGATTCAACAAGGCTTACACTCAATCATCAATTAAGGTAGACTCTTTAACTTAAAACTTTTCTTTTCAAAATATGCACACTAGTTTGAAATATTTTATTGTGCAATTCATATTGTTAAATTGGCATGTATGAACATAGTTCAGCATTATTAGCGGCTTATGCCTAGCATTATTTGTGGCTTATGCCATTAGTGACCTTTTGGTCCAGTGGCTTATGCCTTGCTTTATGTGTGGCTTTTGCCTAGCATTATATATTCTTATGTCATTAGCGACCTTTTGGTCTAGCGTTAAATTACATGGTTACGTGTTGTTTTTTAATATGAATTGCTAGTCGTGTACAGAGTCTACTGAGTGCTTCTATGAAGTGCTCATTCCTCTTTTACAAATATTTTTTCAAATAAAAGACTTTCAGACAAAGGAGTTCGACGGCGATAAAATGACAAGGTGATGGCTTATGTAATTTTATTATATAGAAATGAATAATTATTTTTTTTATGAAACGTTAAATTTCAAACTACTGAATCTAATATAAGCGTTACACATCTTGAGCACAATTTTCTAGTAACAAAGTTTGGAATAATAGAATCAAACAGAAATAACAGCAGTTGATTAATAGTGACTCAAAAATAGAACGAGTTAATTTTTTAAGAAGCAAGTTATGTAAAGTTCATATATATATATATATTGAAAAATGATAGATGTACAACATCTCGCGTACCCACGATGTTGCCCGAAGGTCTGAAATGTCCAAAATGCCGTCAAATGGAAAGGAAATTTCCATGCCTGTCCATTCATTCCCGTTAGCAGAACACAATGGGATCTAGGTCTCTGCTCTCTCCTTTTCTCCAAAAACTCCACCCACCTCCGTTAGCCATTATCGATTCAAGTCGTCGCTCCACCCAACCCCTGTAGCAAAGTAACTCGTTCGCATCTCGGTGTTCGTTCTCAGCATTCAAATTGCGATTCTATCTCTGTGTTTTGCTCCTACTCTGACATCTCTTGTTCCCTAGACTTCGTGCAAGGTCAGTATTGTCTGGGTAATGAAACTGGCTGTTGATTGTGAAATTAAAGACCTATAAAATTCTCCAAAAAATTGGTAATGAAATTGATTGTTCTGCATAGGCAACAAGATTTACAATGTTTCTTGTCCAATACAGTCCTCATTTTCCAGGTTTATTGGTTTTTAAGTATAACTCTTTTGAAGCTTTGATTAGTTTCTAAGTTTCTAGTCTTTGTAGAATTCTAGTTTTTGTTCTAGATTTTTTGAGTTTATGATTGTTGTTTGTACATACAGATGTATAATAAAGATTGAATGGGCTTAGAGAATATTTGCCTTGATTGAATGTACTATTTTATTCAAGAAAGATGCAGTCTTTTAGAGAAAGAGAACAGGGAACTCCGCGAGGGATTCAGTAAAGGTATCCAGCCAGAGGAAGATGATATTTTAACTAATATTTTTTTCTCACTTCATCAGTAGTTATTCTGTATCTTAGATAGGATCAAGTATTGTTGGTTATATTTTGGGATTTGAACTTGTTGTGCAGGTAAGGCTTCAATTGGAGGCACTTCTTGCTGAGAAATCCAGATTAGCAAATGAAAATGCAAACTTGAAAAGAGAACCAATGCCTTAACCAGCTTGTGGAGTACCATCACCTCACTTCACATGATCTCTCTGCATCTTATGAGAATTTGATAAGGGGAATGGGCCTGAATTTTTCATCTCCGGCTGACGAGAAGGATGTTGATGGATATTACGTGGATCTGGAAAAAACACTAAGAACTAAGATATTAGGACTCTCCAAATCATTGAATGAATGCTATGATGAAGAGTAAGATCAGTAGGCGATTGTGCTGCAATTGTATTACTTCCTGAGGTTTCTTTTTAATTTGCTTGGACTTGGATGGAAGCAAGCTAAAGCTACATTGAATCAATCAATGAATGAAAAAAAAAAACCGCGTTCTGAGGAATAATAGTCCGTTGTAAAACCTCATATAAGCACTGAGTACACCCTTATTATTTAAGGGTTATATACATATACTTCCAGATAAATTTATACAATTTTTTCCGCTAATTATATGTCTTTTTTCAGAAAGGGGATGCTAATTATATGTTAATCATTAGCAAATATTTTTTTTTCTCTAGTAACACCAAGAGAGTAAGCTGCAGCACACTTTGGTACTATTTGGGTGCTGATCATATATTTCTGAGTTGGGAAAACTTCGTGATCGCAAATATAGAAAATTCCCGAACAACCAGTAGTGCCCGAAATATGGTCGAGAGGGAACATCTATATCTATATATATATATATATATATCTATATATATTAATCCATTTAAGTCTCGGTACCTTATGTACTGCGATTTTCCGCTTTTTTTTATTTGGTAAATTTTGCGGTAACTTTTCCTTTTCTTTTTAACAAAAAATTTTTGTGAAAGAACTCAAGGAAGACTTGAACCTGTGACCATTGAGTTTAACAACTAAACCTTAATCATTTTTGCCGATTAGTTTTGTTTGTTAATCTTTTTCGCTAATAAATTAAAATACTAAATCTGAAATGTCAATTCTAAAATAAATTCTAATTCATCATAATTCGTTAATTCACTATTTCTACCGTGTGTATTGGTGAGTTTAATATTATTTGAATTTTTAAATGCATTTTACATTTTTTTTTAATTTGTTAGTTCAATTAGGATTTTTTAAAATGATGCGGATAATATGTATTTTTTCCTATTATTATATATGTACGAAAGATTATATGTAAGAATGTTATCTTTTAAACGATCTTGAACTTTACGATTACTAAGTCCATTGATCTTATTGATTCAATTAATATATACTTGTATTTTTATATTTTCTACAGGGTGTAAATATATACTTTTGTAAGCTTTTCTACCCGTGCAACGCATAGGTGGTTTAACTAGTATTAATTAATCCACTTAAGTCTCGGTACTTTTTGTACCGCAATTTTTCCGCATTTTTTATTTGGTAAAATTTGCCGTAACTGTTCCGTTTCTTTTTAAGAAAAATTTTTGTGAAAGAACTCAGAAAAGACTTGAACCTGTGACAATTGGTTTAACAACTAAACCTTAACCATTTTGCTAATTTGTTTTGTTTATTGATCTTTTTCGCTAATAAATTAAAATACAAAATTTGAAATGTCAATTCTAAAATAAATTCTAATCCATCATGATTTGTTAATTCACCATATCTACCGTGTGTATTGGTGAGTTTAATGTTATTTGAATTTTTTAATGCGTTTTACATTTTTTGTTGAAAAAAAAATGTATATTGTCTTTTAAACGATCTTAAATTTTACGATTATTAAGTCCACTGGTCTTATTGATTCATTTAATGTATACTTGTGTTTTTATATTTTCGACAAGGGTGTAAATATTATAGATTTATGTTTAACTATCTAATAATATATTGTAGTAAGTTTTTCTATCCGTGCAATGCACGTATGGTTTAACTAGTAATATATAATGTACTAATAGCAAATAAATGAAGATTCTTATATATATTAGTTGCCAAACATTAATCAGAATTACATTATTGTTCACAATAATAAATATATATACATGTGACCCTACAATTTTTCTTGTTGCAGTATATTTCATCAGTTTATATTTCTTGAAATCACTGTCAATAGTGAGGCATTATCTGGTTTATTGGCCTTTTCACTTCTATAACGCTTGATCTTTTGCCATTTACATTTATCTTCACCTGGGAAAGGAAGAAAAAACAAGTGAGAAAATAAGCTAATTAATATGCACCCGTGATTACAGAAGTTTTAAGATTCTTGATTAATGAATCATAACTTAGCTCTTAATTCAACATCAAAAACTCCATCACTAATAGATGATTGCACTGTAATGGTCTCTATTCTCAGCTTCCTAAGAGTTTGCATGGTTTGACTGTTTGAGAGTGTATCAAAAATCTCCCATCTAAGTAGATACAACCACAAGCACAACTCCACGATGACAACTACCTAGTACTATAATAATTGATTCTCAACATTTTGTTTTCTTTCCCCTCTTCATAGCATTGTTGTGTGGTTCTTTAAATTAAGAATATTATATCCAAAGCCAATCTATCAATTGGTGTACTGTGTTAAGCTTGAGTTTGATTGTTCACTAGTCCTATTGCTTACATGTTTTCTAAACTCAATAATAAACTTTAGTTTAGGAGTATCTGTTCAGAAACCAACTGAAAATCCACAAGTTTCTTCTTGAGAAGGAGGACTGTATACCCATATGTACGTAGGTCACACTACCCTTGTTCTGTTAAAACAATTTTCCAATAACAACCAGCGGTTTAATTATGACCTTCAAAAAGCATAACCGAAAACTTCCTTCACACTTCCATTTCATTCTTTAGTTATCACAAATTGAATTTGTCCAAATCAGTTGATCAATAATCATGCATACTTTAGTCAAAAAGATCTTTCAAATATCAGACCTTGAGTTTGAGTTTGAGTTTAAGTAACAGAATAACATCTCTTCCCTTAGACACACTAGGCCTAATTGTAATTTGAGCTACAATTTCTTGCAATTTACCGTCAAATCTATGTCTACACTCTACATTGCCATGTTCAAGAAACCCAAAAAATTCAAATGAAGAACTCGGCTTATAGAAGACAGAAAGGCTAAAATCAGTGGCCTTTAGAGCAACGTCCTCATTAGTTTAAGAAAATTCTCAACTAATTTTTCCCAGAAAAAGAAAAAAAAATCTGGTCCACTTACTTGATTCCATGGTCACCGGCCACCGGATTCCGGACAGTGTGGGTCACCGAAATTGGTTCTTTCACTCTCCTCAGCGGATTCACCCCGTACGGGTCTTTCACCGGACACTCTGAGCGATCGGGTTCCTCGACTGGCCTCGATTACCTCTCTTCAGCCAGCCTTCCTTCTGTAGCCGACAAGCTCGTCGTGATTCTTCGCTGGAGATGTGTTGGGGAGATGGGTTGAGGATAACTGCGTTGGGTCTTCAAGAGGGAGTGAGGGAGGAGCATTCAATCTGAAAGCATGAGAGTGAGAGAAATTTTGGGGTCGGCGGGTTGAGTGGTCAATATCTCGCTATATCTCGGCTCGGGTATTCTTTCAGGCATTTTCTCGCAGTATATGTATCACTATTTATATATTTTTATATTACATGGGGATTGTGTGGATGGTATGGAAGATCAATTCGGATGCGAACGAACCACATTACATTTGCTTTTTTTTTTTTAATACATAAGGAACATAAAGGAAAAGAGAGAAATTAGGAAATGGATGAGCCACATTCAAATTAGTGGACTGAAAAGACTACATACACCAAATGTCTCTGAAGTTTTGTATTGTTTGTTTCAAGTTAAGCTTGTATTATAATTTATCAAATTTTATTTATTTATTTTTAATCAAATTTTATTTATTTATTTTTAAATACAATTAGGAGAATTTCAGAGAAGGGGTCATAGGCTCGAACTCAAGACCTTGTGTTTCTTACAACTGGATCTATTAATTTTTGTCAAGTTTTATTTTATTTTTGATGGTAATTATTTTGATCAAAGCACAAATTCTATGAGACTCGCAACAATTATTAATGTGTAACATACCCATTTTGCAAATCGAGAAATCTTCACCTTTTTTTTTTATTGAATTGAATTATATATTTTATAATAATGGCACGAAATTTTCAACAAATTCTCGGAAGTTTGTTAAAAAACTTTTCACTCATATGGCGTGTATGAATGCATGCCACGTGTATTTCAAATTCAAGTCATGTGTATTTTAGATCCACGCGGCATATATTCATACATGCTAAGTGATTGGAAAGTTTTTTAATAATATTTAGGGAAAGTTCTTGACAGGGACTTTATAATGGGAAACATAACTCATATAATTGTTTACGCTCTAATGAAAAAAAATTCTGGCACTCGATTCTTAATTTTGCAAATAGGGCAAAGTATACTCCTCTTAGAGTACTTGAATTTTGTTTGGTTCTAATGAGGAGGGGGACATACAGTCCTTAATAATCTATTTATGAGTTGTCCAATGATCTCCCCTCAAGTGTGCATTTGGTGGAGATAATCTCGCCAGAAGTAAAGCGGGAGATTGGGAATATGTCTTACTACTTTTTTTTTACCTATTAAAACGATAAATAAATAAGGAAAGTGCTACACACAACAAGCTTTACAAATTGTATACATGACAACAATTTATAAAAGCTTACATATATACAAGACTTCACAAATTAATGTCATATATACGTGTTGTACATAATAAGTGCATCGTACAAGTAAAGTGACAGTACATTTAGATTTTTAGATAAATAAATAAAAATAAAACCCACTATTTACTCCTAGTTTTCTTGACACTAGTCATTTAAACGTGCAATGCACGTTGTGTGATACGAAAAATATGTTTGGCAGTATATGATTTGATAAAAATGTTTCATAAACTGTTCTTGGTAATAGTTGTTTGTATTATTAACCGCTTTGTCAAACCTCACAGAATTATTTTAGTAGAGATTTGTAGTGACAGTTACAATTGTAAATTTTGAAACTTACAATTAATTACCACACTAATAGAGACTAAAAATACTAAATGTCATGGTGATGGTGAAGACATTGAATGTGATTAACCATACTAATTGAAATTAACAAATATTTAATGTAATTAACATAGAGTACTAAATGACGTGTAATTAATATTTGGACACAATATGGAGTGTAACAAATGAGTGCAATAAAGAAAAAAGGGCAAAATAAGAATTAACAGAAAAATGAAGAGACGAAATTAAAACCGAATATTTTACATATATCCCACCTTTTATATATTAGTGATGATAGTGATTAGTGATTTGTATTGACTCTTGAGTTTTGCATCAACGTCTATATATATTATATAGAGAAATAGTCATTGAATCACCTTAGGCGGGAAACTTTTACTTTCCATTTTCGGGATTTATTTATTATTTTTTTCCACTTTTTCAGTTGAAATTGGCAACCTACTTTGGATAACAAAGGTCGTTAAATGCACATCACGCGGTTTCTGGATTTAAATATAAATCTACTTAGGAGAATGGAAATTTTAAAAAGATGGCAGGCGGCTTTACTTTCAATTTGTGCCTCTTTGGTTGCCTGTTGGAGGGGAGCGTTCCG
>CAVNYN010239236.1:0-20597 GCA_963692815.1 Nyctanthes arbor-tristis | reverse complement strand
TCTTTTTTGGAGGTCAGTAGCTGATGTTGTCGTATGGAAGATATGAACAGATGGAGAGGATAAGCAAATAGCATTTTCCTAATTACAAGAATGGAGGAGCTAGGCTAACTTGGTAGTCTTCGAGTAACTTCAAGGTGGAGTCCAAGGTTTGTTGGTATGGTAGTTTGGATGTCTACCGCTTTTGGGGGGGATTTCCCTATAATCTATGCGGGTCGGAAAGTCTTCTGAGAGGACTTTTTTGAAAAGCGTGAGCTGATCATTTATCTGGAAGTCTTTGAGGTTCCTAGTTCTCAAAGAAAAAGTCAAGGAAAGAAGTTAAACGAGATCGGAATCCGGGACGACCAGATAAAGACTTCACTCACTATAAATTATAAAATTTTCCAAAATGGCAGAGTAATCATCCAGGGGATCTCTAGTTCTAATCTACATTTCCCCCTGACCAAGAATCAATCATATTTCCAATTTTTGATGGAGTCTGGACTGCAAAGGATAGGATTTATCAAATTCAGACGCACAGTAGTACAGTGAAACCCTAGACTGGCCTTGTCTTGCTTAAAGAGATAAAATTGATTAAAGGTTCTGATCCAAAGGCATGGGCTTGCTGAGTTCTTGCCAAAGAATAATGAAGCCCGGCATCATTCTCCACCCGTTTGGGTGATCTGAATCGGCACTATTCCCCCAAAACGTCGGTGGTCTGTAATAATTCTACATAAAGGAAATCTCAATCCTGCTTTTAGTATCAGATGGGTACAAGCCATATAGCTGGACAGAGATCTGTATGCTTCCTTCCCTAGTTGAGGGAGCACGAAGTGGACGTTCTTAGAGACCCCATACTCTCGATGCCAAACTTCAAGTTGGGCATGTCGGACTCTGGACGTTAGCCCAATAGTGGCCCATAGAATGCTCACATTATTAGGGCTTGAAGCTGACTGAATGCCTGCTCTAGTCAAAGAAGTGTGGAGAGCTTGAATAGGGACGGCACCGAAGGGAGTTTCCTTCCGATCTGACCTCTGAACCTAGATTAACTTCATTGGGCTTGCGCTCAGTAGGAAAATCTCTTTCATGTATGATGTCACTGTCTTCATCCCCATATGGGTTCTTCATTTCGGCACTCACAGCCTCTCCAAAATAGCCGTCGCCTCTAATTCAGAGTCTGGAACCGAGTATGATCCTTTCCTTGTCTCATTAAGATCTATAGATTGACTAGAGGCACACTCTTTGTTTGTGTCAAGATGATCCATGGAACGGGCAGAAGAAGAGGCTTTTTCTTGGAATACTACTTTTTCCTCACTAGCTCCGAGCAGACAGGGGTTTATCTAATCCTAATTTTGGCATAGTCTCTTGGGAAGACAAATTAAGGAAAATAAAAGATGTGGAACTGTACCTACAAGAGTACAATTAGGACACTTGGTCAATCCGTATGACAATTTGGAGCCCTAGTCAGTTAGAGAGAGAAAAATTCTAGACTGAAGACAGAGAATCAAATATGTGGAATGCCGCTAGATAAAATTCCCATAGCTTGGAAAACCAATTTGAAAGAGCCATGTGGCAAGGTAAAAGGGAAGTTCGATCCCAAGACAAAAATCCATAGGGTAAAAGGCAAAGTAAAAAGGGGATGAAGTTGCAAACAAATTGGACTGACGTTAATCACATTGGCCAACCTCAAGCCATTGTGGATGAATGCGAACGATGGGGGCATTGTTGTTGCTCAGTACCTCATGCGAAGACCCAAGGCAAAGCTCGACGGCATCATGGCCGATCAGAGACACGCGGCCAAACTAAGGTGGCTTACGAATGTACGTGGCAAGCCTCATGTGATATAGTTGAGATCAGACAAAAGATGGCCAAATAGATTCCCAGTCTGATCAGAAAACCAGCTCGATTAGGACTCCTTTTGAGGGCACGCCAATGTGTCTTGAACATAGAAGAAAGCTGGTAGTTATCAGTAGTTATTAGGACAAAAGTCAGTTAAACCTTGTATTTTAGTATTCCGACCCAGTTCTTGTTCGAATAGGTCATGTAAAATTCCCAAACTGCACTATTCGAAGGAGTCTTTTTTGCCTAAATTAAGAAATTAGAGAGAGAGAATTCTTGCAATAAGTTTGTTTACTTCCGAACACAATTCCTGATCAAACCTTCTCATTCATGTTTTCACATCAGACCTCCCTCTAGTAAGGAATCCTAATCATACCTCACCATCGCATCATGTATATTTTGCTGACTTGGGGCCACGTCAGAACCCAACGTCAACATATCTTATCCTACCTTATATTGTTTTATTTTCAAAGAGTTCTTACTTGGATAAATGTCTCTTTAACCTAAGGATGTTGCTAACTTGGATTATTCTTATCTGGTTTGAAATATTTAAATTTCATTTATCTAGTTGGTTTGATTTTGAAAAAGGCTATATCTGGCAACCCAACATAGAATGTGCCAAGTGGGAATAGAAGTTCTTCTTGAACTTGAGTAGGATTGAAATGGCTGGAAACATGTGGTTATTCTGCAAAAGTGGGTGAACTTGAGGCGGATGGTCCTTAGATTTGCTGGAGTTTCTAGAACAAAGACGGGTGAATATAAGTCAAAGTGATGGCATGTCTACATGAGTCTAGACTTCACTTCATCAGCAAAGAAAAATAAGAGAGTTCATTTATGTTCTTCGTTATCTTTGTTTGTGCTAGAGCACAATAGCATATTGACTTGTACTTTTTTTAAATATCAATTAGTGAATTGTGTGCCAGTGGTAAAGGTGCCCGTGGAGTTTCCCTTAGGGTTTGACCACATAAATCTCATGTTAATTTAGCTTATTATACCTCATACATATTAGCATTCACATTTATTCATCATCTAGCTTCGTTGTGTCACATCCATTATTCACATTATTTAGAGTTAAAACCTTACACTCGGTTCTAGAGTTAAAAACTTACAGTTGGTATCAGAGCGGGACGCTTAGCTTAGTGAGATCCTACAATTTTTTCTCTATAAGAATAACAATAGCATTAAATTGAGAGATTAAATAAATTAACGCAACATTAACGATATAACAAATTAGGGGAGCATCAATGCGAATTTTCCCTTAACACACAGAGTTATCTAAATTGGGACTAAATTCATGTGCTTGATATTCTGAAACAACGGTATAAAGCGAAACGGATACTAGCACAAATAGTAGAAGTTACGCTACAAGTACGCAACTAGTAATTAGACCGGTGCGATGCCCGAGGAAACACTATACTGCAATATAGCAAATCATCGAGAAATTCATATATTTGCAAATATCCAAACTACTAATAAAATTGTACAGAAAAAATACTATGCTTATTACAAATATGTGACATTTAAAATATACCATGTAACTATCACAAAATTTGGAAACATTCTTAAAGACCGCAATCCTCTATGGGCACCATACATATCATGTAGTATAATAATATCAGCCACTGATTTGATTTGTGGGATTGATATTATAGTACATCGTACCTTATGGTATATGACCTCTGATGTTAAATCATTTCTGCAATTTCAAATGTTAAAATCTGAACATGATATAATATATAAATAAAATTTTCAGTTGATATTCTCTTTACCTTTATTTTAAATAGATTATGTAATAAGTTCAATTAGAGTCTAGTGATTACCAACTACAATCTGGTATCATATTTATTACAAACTCATTGAATTCACCTTTCATAGGCAAAGTCTGTAAAAAAAAAAAAAAGGATTATTTTTATTATTTTAATTTTATATTTCATATAATATATGTGTGTGTGTATATAGGCCAAAATAATTGCGCGAAACACCCTATGTACAGCCCATTCATGATTGTGTCAGCTTAATTTAATATAGCGAACCAGCTATTGGTGTAGAAAAAATCATACCCGTACTTCTCTTTATACCCTCTACTAATTTTCCATTAAGATGCTTTTGATTCAAGTCGAAAAATTATTCTAAATGTAGAATTAAATGAATTCATAAAAGTATTTTCAGTACAAATGTGTAGTCTTGGAGTGAGGTGGAGAAATGATATAGACGCATAAAATGTACACATTTCAATTTTCTTTCATTCTTTCTATTTTTCCCCTTTTTTTGTACATACCACAATTTAGGTAGCTTCCTAATAAATTCATTTATTTATAGTCATAATATCAAAATTAATAAGATAAAAAATCAAAAACTTTTACAAACTCTATTTCTCACAAAAATTAATAACAGAAACTAATAATCCTTGTTCAAACTATTTTGGTCTACAATTTTTTTTTGAAAGAAAATTTTCTCATTCATTCAAAGATAAAAACCTCTCACTCATGAAGAGATAAAAGGGGTAAACAATCCAACTAGAACACACGCTCAAACATTTTTTTGGCATATAATTGTGAAAGTTGAGTATAAGTTGTAAATGAAATCATAACTGTTTCAAATCGAGAAGTAACAAAAAATTGCTTAGCAAGAACGCCAACATAATCGTATTATTTCTATATTAATTTCTTATAACCATGATTAACCCGATGTAGAAGTGGCATGTGATTTTCCATTGCAGCAATTATTAGTTTATGCCAGACTCAAAGAATTCTTGTAACATTACTTATTTAATTTCCTTTCTAGCTCACGGTATTGATTGTGGTGGGAAGAAATTTGTGTCCATTTATCTATTTAATTAACTTATTTATATAGAAATTTTGGTACATATATATAATTAATTAATGAAAGTGAGATGTTGGTAAAATAATAGTGTTGTAATTACAAAAATTATGTTTTAATCATGGTACGGTGTGAAGAGAAAAAATCTGAAATTATTTAAAAAACTTTAAAGAAAAAATAATAGAAAATAAAAAAATTAAATGTTGCGGCTGCATATTCCAATGCCCAATGCATTTCTTGGAAATAATATTTCTATTTACCCAATAAAAATGTCAAAAAGTGAAAAAAACAATATAAAAAGGACTAAAAAGGGGAAAATGGAATAGTAGTTGAGATTGGGAAGTAAGATGATGTGGAACCCACTCCAAACTCAGCTGTTTTAATATATAACATAGATTATACTGCAATGCGTTAAATATATGGATGGGAGGAAGTAGTAACATAGGTATTAAAAAGGGGGTGATCCCTATCGTATAGCACTCCAAGTCAAGATTCTGGGTGGAAATTGAGAATAAAAAACGACAGAAAAGAAGGAACATAATTGTCGATAGCCCTTGTTTTGTTTTTGTTTGGTTTAGGAATCTAAATTTAGTAATTATTAGTCCTCAACCTTTGAGTGCAATATGTTTTAGAATATAATATCATACGGCTTTGTGAATTTTCTGTAAGTTAAGTATTAAAATATATTTATTCATTATGTCATATTTGTCTAAGTTATTGTGAATTCATAAATGATTTCGTAATATTATAGTTTATATAGCGGGATCGGGCCGCACTTGTGATTTGTGTTGTTGCATGAAACAATCGAATATTTTTTTCTTTCTTTTTGGTTGTTCGACAAAAGCGCGTTGAATAGTTAAACCCTCTTATGCATTAATTTATGTGGCTCACGTTCTTTATGTGTCAATGTTGACCATATTGGTAAATGTCAATTGGGGATTACCTTCGAATTTAAAATTTGGAATGTTCAATTCCAATCTAGCTATTGAAAATTGGAATTTGAAGCCCAGCCTTTGATTAATGCTGTCAACTCACCAGGAGGTCAGGCTCCAAACTTTGAGCCAGATCCGTTTCTCTAGAAAACATCTATTTGATTCTTAATCTGTTTTTTGGATTGTGTTGTGAGTTATATAGATTTTCCAATGTTTTGGAATTAGTTTAACTTGAGTGTGGTTTTCACAAACTTGGGTTTTTGTTTATCATTCTTCAAACACATCAAGAAAAATATTTAAAATTCCAGTCAAATGTTAAAAACACACAGGTCCAAAATTAAAATTATAGAATCATTATAGTTAACATTGTCAAGAAACACACTTAAGTGAAAATATAAGATGATGGTAAATTAATAAGTGCAATATAAAGACATGAAAGGGAGTGTGGTTGGTCAGAGAGTAATATTATGCATCCACAATTGGTTATGACTTAGACTGATTTATTATTTACTGCAAGATTTTCTTGGATGAAAATAATCAAGAATACCCAATTAAGATGCACTCTTTTCAATTATATATGTGCTGTTTTGAGTGATTTAATTTCAACATTTAGCGATACAGACTGATCAATTATTTTAATTTGAGACGCATTTAATCGTGAGATAGTATATATTATATAAACTATCTATCATAGCAGTATCATGCTAGCAAGTTTGCTATATGTTCAGAAATTTTAAATTGGTGAGATCTTATATAAAAATAGTAAACAAAAAGAATCCACATTGAGCTCATTTATTTAATAGATATATCTTAATAGGATTACTCGTTTGCATGTGCATCAATATATTGTATACTAATAACAAAAGGTTCGCAATAAACTCATAGTCAGCACCCTATTTGTTGATTTCAAATGGTCCCTGAGAAGACTAAACAAATTGATATCAAAATGTAGGAAAATATTATTTGTTGGTAATCTTTCAAACAATCTTCTACAAAATGGGAGTAAATTCACAATTTTCCCCTATGTATTGTGTAACTGATGAAAAATGATTTATGGAGAAAGCGATTAATTTGCCCAATTCCATCCTAAAAGATTAATCTACTAGGTGAAGTAGCCTAATTCTTTATAAACCCATCAGTTTTCTCATGTCTAGTCAATATGAGATTCGTTTACACCTTTTTCCCAGAAAGATGCACCAACATGTCGCAAATAGCTGAATTTGAAATGGATAGTCCAATATAGTAGACTACAATACCACTATTACGTCATCAACCTCTTAACAAAACATCACCATTATTGTCATGAAACATTGGATCAAATTAGCGAGTTCATGCAGTCATCACCTGAACATAGTAGAGCAACAATATATGTTTGATATTCTAGATAGTTTACACAATAGGGTGCTATCAAAACAAATGCTAAGAAGTCGACTATCTTGAATCACGCCAAAAGAGGAGCAATAAGAATTTCAGCTCGTTCAACTGGTGGTTTGCAGAGGAATAATCATTCTATTCTATCGTGTTTAGGTTTTAGGGTGTTTTAGATAAAATTAAATTTTAATCCCTCCCATATATATATATATATTGTATATTGTGGTCACTAGGTCGCTAGGTCAACAAAGGTCGAAGAAGATCAACGGTCACTAGACCTTGAAAATAGGTCTCGTGCGCCTCACTCAGTCGAACGACCTAAAGTACCAAATGACCTGAGGACTTTAAGACCTAGCATAATTTAGCTACCTAGAGAGCAAGTCATTACCTAAAAACTCCACGTCTCAGCGTTCACGTCGCTAGGTCGCTACGCCCTAATGGCTGTAAGATCATGACCCGCAAAAGTGCTAGCTAAGCAGCATGTCAAGCCCCGCATGTGGCATGTCGGTTGAGGCTACCCGCGGATGGGGCTGAGATGCACGAGGGGTGCACGAGACGGCAGTGAGAGACGTACACAGGCATGGCAGAATGAGGAACCGGCATGAACGGCACGCAAGGCAGAGGACGTGCGTGCATGGCCGAGAGGGTCGGCCGAGAAGACGGCAGCACATGGGCAAGGCCAAGGCGCACAAGAGATGCGGGATGGCATCAAGGAAGGCACGGGTGCTAGGCCGAGGCAGAACCTGGTGGACCGGCGCCAAATGGCAGGGGACATGTGGCAAGGCTGTGAATAACGGCCCCGAGGATGGCAGCACGGAACTGGCCGAATTGGACCAGAACAGTGTGGGACGTTCTGGCGTGGAACGTCCCAGAAATTTGGCTAAGTGTTGGGGCTAAATTTTGAAGGTTTTCATCCGTGGAGATGAGCGGTCAACAACGACGGCTGGGACGACGGCTGTATAGCTGGCCATGTAAGTGGGCAGACGACAGCTGTTCAGCTGGGGCGCAAGTGTTCGAGGTGTTGCCGTGTTGCTGGAATGGTCCAGAACGACGGCTGGCCGAGAGTTGGAACAACAGCTGGAACATTGCTAGAGAGGCCCAGAACAACAATTGCAAGTTGCTGGAACGACAGCTGGCCAGTCTAGAACGAAGGTTACACCAGTCAAGGACGACGGCTGTGCCATGGGGCGCACAGCTGGGCTGAAATATACTGGCAAGAGGCTGCTGACAGGCTGGAACATGCTGGAAGATGGCTGGCAGGTGGGCTGCCATGCCACAAACGGATCTAAGCTTGGCCCATGACGTTTTGTGCTTTTGTCTATAAATAGGGATGAACCCCATTGTAAATTAAGAGAGTATGGTAGAGAGAATATGTAGAGAGAGGCTCCTTGTGTGGAGTTGTATAAATGAGTTCCAAGAAATCTTAGAGTGATACACTATAGAGAGTGAGACCCGTTCTTGTAAAACAGTGTTGTAACTGTGCTCTTCCGATCTCGTTCTTGTTGTGGCAATAAACGTCCTGAGCATTCTCCAAGTTTGGTTGCCTTACTTTACTTCAATCTTCTACTATAATTCCTAAGTGTTGCTGCCCTTTTAACCTCATTGGTTAGGGGGATGAGTGGGGCGATGGTGTAGGCTGACTTAGTGCCGTTTCTGCACGAGGCAGAATGCTAAGGCCACACGGGTACTGGTTTCCGTTTGTGAAACTAAACTAGCCCGTGACAAGCAGCTTATGAACCCACGTGCAAAGCCTTATCAACTGCGGCTGATGGGACTTAAACATTAAATGGAAAAGCGGTGGTTACCTGCCTTACGCAGAGTTTAGATAGCCATTAGTTAAAAAGTGAAGGCGTAATCTCAGTTGATTTGACCCTAACAATAAATAGAGGTAAATAACATTGAGAAGGTGTTTGACTCTCTAATTTCGTTCTTCTTGTCTTTTGTGTATTTACTCTTCTTCATTTATTACAAACATTCTTCTGGCTTTTACGTTTACTGCTCGAATCAATTCAAATACAAATTTCCAGTGTAAACAAATCTTGTTTGTTAAGTCAAAGTTGAAATTTGACATCAACAAATTGTTGTTGCCTGTGAGAAAATCTATATAAAAAGCCTTGCAAATACCAATCTCCAGTGAAAACTAGTCTCCAATGAAAAACCAACCTCTGATGAGAAAAGATGAGTCAAAGGTTTTCTCAAAACCAAAAAACAAGAAGCAGTGATATGGGACTGCCTCCTAGATTCAAGAGGAAAAGGAACACAGTGCTAGCTCCTCACGGCCAACCGCTGAGTTGGAAAAAGAAATGTTAGACTTAACGACCAGCATATTAGAGAGTCGACTTAACGCCGAGTCGGCCAGCATATTCACAAGACTGGGGCTTTAACCCCAACTAGGTCTTAGAAGGCCAAGACTGCTAGAGCCTCCATGGCCGAGAGAAAAGGGACAAAGGAGGAGGAGCCCAACACCTACTCCTCACTATCATTACGCGTTAGCTTCTCAGTAAGCCTATGAGCTGGACACACTGAGAAAATGACTTAATGACCTCTAGCAGAAGTAGTTCAGAAGAAAAGGAGCTAATGACCTATGGTGGAGGTCTTCTTTCTTCGTCCCCTCTATTCGAGAGGCAGTCATGCCATAAAATATGAAACTCCGCTAGATTGGGACTTATAGCGGTGAAACACTATCACTCATCTCCATAGATGTGTATCTTGGATGGAACTCCAAAATGTGATAGGAACTATAATGTGCAAAGCCTTTACAATTATTTTGGAAGGAAACACATAGACATCGTATCGAAATCTAGCTCTAGGATCCAAGCACAGATGGGAGCAACTCTCATCAGAATTTGGTACACAATTTATGGGATCAAGCTAGGGTAATTCCTAGAGAGATGCTTTGAATGATTAAGAAAGGAAAGACTAAACTGCTCAAGAGCTACCAAGACAGTTTCAACAGGCAGGTTACGACAATCAAGAAAGTGGCGGACGACTCACTTTTAATAGCGGTCAAATCAGGTCTTTACAAAGACAACCGTTATTGGTGTGCAATGCATGAGGACCTGCCAAGCACTTACAAGGAACTCTTGAAAAGCAAATAAGTGCACAAAAGGCCATAGAAGGGGGTTCACGACCTGAGAAGCCCGCTAAAGATGAGAAGAAGGATCAAAAAGTTAGAAGAGATCAACAAAGAAACGAGAGACCACCTACCTCCTCTAGGCCCGACACTAAGCTCAACGCCTCCGTGGAGCACATCTTCAATATTCTGCGAAATGATTTAATTCTGCTTAAGACAAAGCCCATAAAGAATCTTATGAAGAATGTGGATCAATCTAAATACTATCAGCATCACAGAGCTATGGGCCACGACACAGACGAATGTAGGCACCTGAAGCAAGAGATTGAAAAGCTAATCGAACGGGGATACCTGGCTGAATACGAAGCAAATCACTAAGGGTAGGGTAGACAAGCTCTTCCCCAAGTAGACGTTAATGCCCGTGCTCCACAAAACCGACCTCCAGTGGAGATCGGCACACTTATCGGTGAAATCATGATGTGGAGGTTTCTAAGAGACAAAGGCGAGGTCTCGCTCAAGAAGCCTAGAATTGCTATCACTTTCTCACGGCACAAGCCCCTGCACTCAAACTAGCATTTTCTCATTCTACGACGAAGATGCTTACAAAATGCACCCTCACACAGATGCTCTAGTTATCACCATGTTAGTTTTAGGAGTCAAAATCCACAAGAGTTTGATGGACAGTAGAAGCACGATGAATATAATATATTGGAAGACCTTTCAACATATGAAAATAGCCCCAAAGAATCTAAGGCCTTATGAAACTAGGCTTCAGGGTTTTACTAAAGATTTTGTGGAAGCTAAGGGTCAAATCACCGTCCTCGTTGAGCTGGGAGATGAACCCTATGCAAAGAGAATCATAGCAGACTTTATCATTGTTGATATGCTATCAAATTACAATGCTATTCTTGGGCGGCCAATTTTGTACGAGCTCAGGCAGCAACTTCTATATTTCACTCTGTCATGAAGCTCCCCACCAGCCATAGGATAGCCCCTATATGGGAGGATCAACATGCTATGTGAGAATACAACTTGGAGTACATGGCAAGAACAGTGCCCACGTCAGAAATCCACACTCTCAACCCTAGCGCTACAGAGACTTTGGCACAACCCAAGCTTGAGGCCATTGAGCTGGATGAGACAAGGCCAGAAGTAGAGCTCAAAATCAGAGCAGAGTTGAAGGAATTGATAAAGCTCATCTCGTACAATTCCTAAATCAGAACCTAGATGTCTTCGCATAGGTTCACGAGGACATGGAGGGGATCCATTCCAAACACACTTGAAACAAGCTCAACATTGACCCCTTAACGGCGAAAGGTACAAGGCTCTATCTAAGGAAGTGGACAAACTGCTTGGCAATAAATTAATAAGGAATGCCCTGTACCCCAATGGATAGCTAACCCCATTCTCGTTAAAAAGGGCAATAGGACTTGGAAAATATGCATTGATTTTACTGACCTAAACAAGGCCTATCATAAAGACAGCTTCCTCTTGCTAAGAATTGATCAGAGGGTCAACACAATTGTGCGCCACGAGCTAGTTAGCTTTATAGATGCTTAATTCGGCTATCATCAGAACCCTATAGAGGCTAATACCTCATTCATAACTGATAAAGGGCCGTATTGCTACAAGATGATGCCCCTTGGATTGAAGAACACCAGAGCGACTTACCAACGATTGATAAATTCTATGTTTAAGGATCAGCTCAGGAAAACTATGGAAGTTTACATGGACAGCATTCTCATCAAGAGCCTACGAGCTGGGCAACATGTCGAGGACCTCTCCAGAATGTTCCAGGTCTTCAGAAGCTACAAAATGAAATTCAATCCCAAGAAGTGTTCTTATGGAGTAGCTTTCGAGAAATTTCTAGGATACATGGTCAATCAGAGAGGTATTAAGGTAAACCCAGAGAAAGTCAAGGCGATTCTGGACATGGAAGCACAAAAATCAATAAACAATGTTTAGGGCTTTACCAAGCGAGTTGCTGCTTTGAATCGCGATCAAGGGATAAGTGTAAGCCTTTCTTTGTAGTCATCAAGAAATCCAAATAGTTCGTATGGATGGAGGAGTGCCAGGTCGCCTTCACAGAGCTGAAGAAACACCTCTCTTCTACCTCGCGGTTATCCAAGCCACTGCATGGTGAAACGCTATCCTATACTTAGTCCTTTCAGAGTCCTCAATCAGCGTGGCCTTTTTTAGGACGGAGGAGTCAACTCAGCACCAAGTCTACTAGGTGAACCATGCTCTTTATGACACAGAACTTAGATACCCTCCCATGGAAAAGCCCAAGTATTCTCTGGTGATCGCCTCGAAGAAACTCCATCCTTATTTCCTCGAGCACACCATTGACGTCTTACCAACGCCCCTTTAAGGTAAGTTCCCCAAAAGCCCTATCTATCAAGTCGCTTGGTCAAGTGGTCTATAGAGCTCAACCAGTACGACATCAATTACAAGCCAAGGCAGCCATCAAAGGCCAAGCACTAGCTGACTTCATAGCCTAGCTCACACCCTCTAAGTCTAGCATTGACAATCTAAAGCCTTTGACCTAGGAGTTGTACACTGCTGGATCATCCACTTGTCACGCCTCCGAAGCTAAGATTGTCCTTGTTAGCCTCTCCGAGTGCCCTCAATCCAAGCCATTAGATTTGGTTTCAACGCAACCAACAATAAAGTTGAATCCAAAGCCATCTTGGCGGGGATCAGTACGACAAGGTCAACGCGTATGAAAAGATTGATCATTAGGACTGACTTCCAACTCGTCGCAAGACAAGTGGAGCTTATCAAGTATGGGCGAAAAAATCTCCCTCTACCAAGATAAACACACAGACGAATGTAGAGGACTGGACTGGTTCGAGATCATGTGGATTCCCGCGAGCTAAAAATAGCTACGCCGATGCTTTGGCCAAGCTCACAACCAGTAAGGGGGCAGAAAAGCTCAGTAGCATTCCTATCAGGGAGCTAGCAACCTCATCAATTAACAAACCAAGGGTAGCGACAATGGAGATTGACCAGACCAGCAACTGGATGGATCCCATCATCCATTTCTTAAAGGTGGGAATAGCCCCTAGTTGTGGAGGGTAGAAAACTCAGGCACTAAGCTACTAGATTCTCAGTAGTGGATGGAAGGTTGTACAAAAGAAGTTTTGTTGGACAACTGTTAAGATGCCTCACTCCAGTTAAAGCATGAGCAATGTTGGAAGAAGTACACTCTGGAGTCCATGGCAACCATTCAGGTGGGCAATCCATTGCGCACAAAATCCTAAAGCAATGTACATGGCCAGCTGGCCGAGAGTTAAGAAAGACGCTATCCACATTGCCAACGCTCGCGACAAGTGCCAAAGGTTAGGCCCTCTTATCAAAAGCTGCCAAAAGAGCTGATCTCGGTGACAGGACCATGGACCTTCGCCAAAGGGTATAGATCTCATTGGCCCAAAAGGAAAGGGAGGAACTCAGTTCACTATTGTAGCTGTGGACTACTTCAAAAAATTGGTGAAAGTGAAGCTCTAACCATCATCATTGAGCGGAAAATAATGGGCTTCATCTGGAAGTTAATCATCTGCAGATTTGGAATTCCAAATGCCATAGTCACAAATAATGGAAACAATTTGATAACTCCAAGTTCAAAGCATTCTACGAAGAGTTAGGCATAAAGAACTTCTACTCTACCCCTCACCACCCGCAGGCTAATGGACAGGTCGAAGCTGTTAGTAAAATTATCAAGCAAACCTTGAAAAGGTGGCTGGAAGCTCTAACAGAGAGCTCAAACACATTGCAGGATAGAGCATCATAGTCATAGTCAGATAATCTTACATGTGGTTTAGGATTTCTCCTAGGCCTATCAGTAGCAAGCATGTAATCAGGCAAGTTTTGAGGACTATTACTAATATGTTCTGCTTGATCTATATCAGATTCACCATGTAATTCAGAATTAGACAAATTTGTATGTGGCTCTACCTCAGTAAGGGTACCCTCCACCGCAGTAGAAGTCTTCTCCACCTCAGTAGGGATACCCTCCACCTCAGTAGGAGAATCAAATAGAAAATAATAAGCACCAACAATCTTAGATGAAGATTCTTTTAACAGTAATATGCACAAACTCAAGTAAACATGGCATAATAGATTAATTAAAAGTAACATTTCTGTTAACAATTATTTTAATGCCAGGTTGACCTAAACCCACAGATTATACGCTTTAACCTCTCCTTGTAAACCAAGAAAATAGATTTCTTTGATCTGGGCTCCAACTTGTCACCTCTAGTATGAGAATATGCAGCACAACCAAATAGTTTCATATAAGAATAAGACACATGTTTATCATGCCACATTTCATCAGGTACTTTGCCATCAAGAGCCACATAAGGGGTTTTATTTACAAGATAACAGGTAGTTTTTAAGGCTTCTCCCTAGAATGGCTCAGGAAGACCAGAGGAGCTTAGCAGGCATATGACTCTTTCTAAAAGAGTCCTAGCCATCCTCTTAGCAATACCATTCTGCTGAGGGGTGTAAGGGTCTGTTTTATGCCTCTTAACTACATTTTGTTTACAAAAAAGATCAAAGTTTTTGTTACAAAATTCTAAGCCATTATCAGTTCTTTAACACTTTAATTTTCGATTAGTTTGATTTTCATTCAGTATTTTCGATTCTTTAAATTTTTTAAAAGTACTAGACTTTTGTTTTAGAAAATATACCCCAACTTTCCTAGAGTAATCATCTATAACGGACATTTGAACATTTGTTTACTAAACAAAAGTCCAAATGGCAGAAGATTTTTGAACATTTGAAGGAAATTTGTTTCTCTTTTGTTTACTAAACACCAAGTTTCACAGAGTGGAATATCAGAGACTTGAAGTTTTCTTAAAAAACCTTTTTTACCGAAAATTTTCAATCCCTGTATACTAATGTACGCTAGCATTCTGTACCACAACAAAGTGGGATCCTCTAGAGCAGTTTTCACTGCAGCAAAGTTATTTGACACTGGGCTAGTAGTGCAGAGGTATAACTTCCCTAACCTAGGAGCCTTAAAGGCAAAATGATTCATGCAACCACCCCCAAAACCACCTTCAAAACCATCAATTTCAAGACATGCAACCGAAAGAAGATTCTTTCCTAAATCAGGGACATGTCAAACATCGTTTATGTTATACACAAAACTAGAATCAAATTCTAAAGTAATATCACCAATACCAGCAACTTCAAAAATTACATCATTTGCCATAATCACAGTGCCAGTTTCAACTCTAGAGTAAATTTTGAACAAATGTTTGTGTGGTGTGAGATGATTGGTGCAACCAGAATCAAACAACCATTTTGACACAGCATGTAGGTTACCAACTCGATTCACATCAGAAGCAGATATGGTCAGGTATGCTAGTCACATAGACATCGACAGTATAAGATGTTATACTGTTGGCCTGATCAGGAAACTTATTTACCTGTGCAAGTAAACCATTTATCTTAGTACAATCTTTGATATAGTGACCAATTTGACCACAACCATAGCACTTTCTATCCTTGCTTTTATCCTTAATTTTTGGACTAGTCTTCTTGTTTTTCTTTTTATTTTGTTGACTATCTTTACTCCTTTTTGACTTATTATTTTTGTCATTGTTCTTATTCTGTAACTTGTACTCAGCCATATACCCTTCTCCCATAGACTTTTGTTCTTTCTCAGCCTTAATCTCAAGGTCCTTATTTCTTAAAGCGCCTATAACAACATCTAGATCCACTTCAGACCTACCATATTTTATAGTAGACTTAACATCTTTATATGCCTCAGGAATAGCACCTAAAAGAACAATAGCCTTATACTCATCAATTGAGTTATCCCCAGAATTTTTATGTCTTGCAACAATTTGGGCATCAAGACTGTCATCCAATTGTTTAGTAGGATCAATTTTGAGACTGAAAATCCTTTCAAGGAAAAACATCTTGTTAATTAAAGATTTTTCAAGATAGTTTTGTTCTAGAGCTTGCCACAGCATAAAGGTGCTTTTATGTTTACCAACTTTCCTAATCACAGCATCAGACAAACGCAAAATGATAGAAGTATATGCAAGATCATCCATGTCCTTAATTTTTTCTAGGGTAAATCAGCAGGATAAGTACTATCAATAGCCTTGACAACCTTTTGTTGCACAAGAATAGCTCTCATCTTTTGTTGCCAAATGGGAAAGTCCCCTTTCCCATTAAATGGCTCAAGATGAAAACAAGTGGTAGCCATTTACCACTATGAAACCAAACACAACAGTATAGAATAGAATGCAATATGCCCTACTCCCTACACGTAAGTCCCAAGTTCCGTGAGACTCGTATGATCTCAGGTCAAGGGTCCTTTTGCATAGTGGCGAATCTAAGTAAATGATGACAATAATAATAGTCAGCAATAAGAGGCCTAACAACATAAAATCAAGAAACAAAAACATGTACTGTAGTGAACCCTAAATAGATAGATGACACAGATTAAAAACCACATAGTATCCCCAGAAATCTGTATAATTGACACAACCCCTTTTCTAGTAGTACTTACCCAGGCTTACCACACAGATAGTATAGTACTCCCACCCAGAGAGTTGCAAGAAGACACCCATCTTACTGTTATGAAAAAATCACAGAATCCCTAAGTCAACTAGAGCGAGCCATAATCAAAACACCCAAATGGCCAAGCTCTAATACCAGTTGTTACAAAATTCATTAGTCCACTCATTGGATTGTCACACAAACTTCCAAGAGAAGGAAAAACAGCAAAGAACACTGCAATATGGTTTGCCCTCCTGAAAGAGGGCCTGCTGCTCACCCAAATGAGTTTGGGCTACGTCAACTAGTAAGGCTTTGCCAACTTAAGCCTTGATTCCACTAGAACCGCCAAAAGAATGAATCAAGAGTATACATACTAGAAGTCCTCTGCTAGACAGAGATGAAGAAAACCTTAACAAGATCGGAAAGAAATCACTACCTAAAAGGCTAAGAACCTAACCCTAGCTCTTAAGAGAGAGAGAGAATATACAGAGATAATGAAACTGCTGTGTAAATGAAAATGTGTAAGATTGCTTACACAACACTGACCCTAAGCCCTATTTATATCACCTAAGTAATGGCTGAGATTAATCTTAAGAATCTAACGGCAGCGGTTTAATCAGGTATCCATGGCCGGACTCAGAGTATTGGGCTAAAACATAGCAGAACTAAGGAGTTGGGCTCATGTATAGAAGTTCCTCACTGAATTCATTTGAATTCACCCTTTTGCTTTATGTTTTAAATGGGGCTATGCAAACGGGTTTCGGTCCCGGGTTTTTAAGGACCAAGACCGGACCAAACATCTTTAGTTTGATCTCGGTCCCTGTCCCAAAAAGGGCAAGCCCAAATGGTTTCGGTCCTGGTTCAGGCTCAGTAATGAATTCGGTTTTTTTGGGGCTTTTTCGGGCTTGTGAAAAAAATTTTCTACAGACTTAGTAATGTAAAAACACATATAAACATAGCTTAGAACAAACAAATCGAAGGGTTTTATGTGTAACAAAAATATTAACATGCCTCCGTAAAGTAGAAGTACTAGACTTACTAGTATTTCTCATTTCTTTTATTTTAACAAATCTAAAATTATTAAATATTTGAAATATATATCCTACATTGGAAAGTAAATGTAAAAATCATAAATATTATATCTACTTTATAATTTTAACAATTTTACGATACATTTTTGATATTTTCAAAAGGCAAAAGATGGATAATTCCTACTTTATTATACATTTATAGAGATTAAATATTACAAAAATGATGTAATTGTAAAAAATAAATAACACTTACACTTAAAATAAAAGCAAGAAAATCTATTTCATACTTTTTACAAATAAGAAAACCACTTACATAAATGAGAAGATGTAAAAGCATAAATTCTCCATGTGTATATATAAATATATATTTTATATAATAATAGCATATAATTTAAATAGAGTCAATAAACATATTATAAATCTGAACAATTTTCTTTAACAAAATCCTTACAATGTTACAAATTCTAGTAACATTATATATTAACCCAACTGTTCTTGACTATTGCATGAAAAATAATATAATAATGATGAGTTTTAAAGAAGTTTATTGGCTAAAAAATTCCAACTTGAAAAAGAAATTTAGCGGTAGTGCTTTAATTTTTTAATTGCACCATATTGAAAGTTTTATAAAAAATCAATATGATTAAAGCTTATAAATGAGATGGACCTTTGTACAAATGACTATGTAAAGGAAATTTTGTGGACTTTGAGGCAAATTAATAATTATCTTGGTCCTCTATATTTAGTTTTAAATTTAAATGATTATTCCACATTGAAAGTTTTGTAAGAAGTAAAATAATTGAGACTTATAAATAAGATGGGTCTTTGTGTAAGTGACTATGTAAAGGAAACAATTTTGATTCTTACCACTTGGGTATAATAAAAAGTGATAACCGAGTTTCAATTTATATACTAAAAAAAACAAAGAAAAGGTCAACCGGTCTTTAACTAGGTTTCCGGGTTTTCAAAAGAAAACCCAGGACCGGACCGGACTGGTCATTTTGGCCCCGAAGCCCAAACTAGAACCTGCCCGTTCGGTCTGGCTTTGGGCTGGTTCAACCGGTCCCAGTTTTTTTGCACACCCCTAGTTTTAAATGTAGATGTTGAAAAGGAAACTACATGAAATCACATCCAGCTGTTGGCGATTGGCACCTGATGATTTAGCTTTCGTATATGTTACCGACGCTGATGTGTGGGGCTATTATGAAGAGCATACTGGGCTGCTCCACTATCTCACTACTCATGTTCAAGTGGAATACTACGATGTGCTAACCCTCGAGTATATCTACACTAAATACTTCTCCAGAAATAAGGGGAGATGTGAGCCTTGTTGACAATGAATAATATAATAGCTATGTAGTATGATTGTAATGGTAGAGATGTTATCAGTATAACATATTAAGTATCTAGCTGACTAAGCATCTAAATAGCTTTTGATGTTACGTGGCTGACCGTATACAAGGTCCTTTTGGTAGAATGTAATGTTAGTACTCTCTAAAATATAATAATGATGTGGTAAAGTATATAAATCTGCTCTACTTCTCGTGAATGAATAATTATACTGATAGTTGAACAAGAACTACTGATACTTTTGTTAACCAAAGATACAAGGTCCTTATGTATTGTGGAACTTGTGCGATTATGGAGACAAATAGAAGAAATATCAATAGTTTCAAAGAGTCAGATTCAAATATAATCTTTGATAACTTCTGGACATTTTAAATTATTAACTAAACTGAATACTAATTGCCTTTAAGACCAAACTCAACATGGAAATTTACAAATGTACTTTTGTACACAAGTTGGTATCAGAGCCCACAATGGTCCTTTCGGCAACATATATGACTTCACTTTCGGCAACATGAATGTGTAGTTCAGATTTGTATTAAAAAAGAAAAAAGAAAAAACCTAAACATTAGATAGAATACATGTCCAAAATAAGTAAACCCATCAAAATAATAAAGGAATAGTTGGTGTTGCATGTTTAGTAACCAAAAGAATACCTAAATGTATACAAAAAGAGGATGTGGGATACTAATTAAGACTCTGGCTTATCAGAATCATCATCCTCATCCTTGAATTGCTTACCAAAAGATCCCAGATCGGAAGCAAATTGATTCTTGCATAAGATGGAAGTAGCATCTTGTAGCTCTTTGATGGCTAGGCAAGTTTCCTCACAAAACTTTGATTGCTATGTGAAATGATTTCTGCATTTTGTCATAAACATAAGCCAATTTTCAGGAGGATTTCCATATAGGCCATCTCCACTTACTACAAAGGGATGTTCAGCTTTCTTGTTCTCATTATTCACAACCTTGTAAACCTCATTTTCATGATTCCCTTCATTCAAAGGAACAATCTGCTCTATTTCTATTTCATTTTCAGCTCTTGGTGCATCCACTATCCACTGTCCATCTACTACATGATACCCTATTCTCCACTAAATCCATTACCACCCGACCATATTTAAGAACCCTGACTTTCTAGCAAACGAAGAAACCATTACATCAATCATGGTATGAGCAAGATTAATAGGAGCGCCTATTTCCACTTTCCACATAAACCACAAATCTTCATCTAACACTGTAGTGACATATCCCGTTCTTGGTTTCAACACATGAATTAAAAAGAGATGTAGAAATCTTAATTCTCTAGGGAGGGCTGTAACCATAGTAGGAAGAGCCTCTATATTGTTATTTCAAAAAACAACCCTGTCAGCTTCTGATTTAGCAAATTCAAGATTATATGTTTCTCTTTCATCTTTTATACCATATGTATCAACCAAGCACAAAGGTCCACCATGAACGTTTTTCCTACCACATGAGTTCTAAATATCTTAGGGAAATCCTTATTTTCTTCTCCAATAGGTGTCATTAACATTGCATTAGTATAAAAATACCTCACTACCCATTGACTCACTTTTGATTTTGATTTCAAAAAGGGTACCCAATTCATTATTTTAAAATAATCTAAAAACCTAATATGAAAGTTCTCAAAAATAGAATAAGCCACAGTACAACCAGAAATTATTGCTCTTTT
>CAVNYN010239228.1:0-25374 GCA_963692815.1 Nyctanthes arbor-tristis | reverse complement strand
TGTACAAGAGTCTCCGGCATGCCTAAAAAAGGAATGTCAATGTCCACTTTCAGATCGAAATACTCTAGAAGATTGTTTCATTAAACATTTAAGTCAAGGGTCCTTTAGATCCAAATGTATAGAGAAATTGCTATGATTATGTGTACTCCTAGTCATCTTACTGGTTCAGATAAGCACTCGGCAAGTTGTGATAACAAAAGAAGAAGCAAGAGAACTCATTGAGCTAGTAAGGTTAATTTACCTGGAAAACGCGATTTAGCTCAGCAATATGCTCAGGTTTCAGATACCCAGAATTCAAAAGCTCCCGAAACAGAAGCACCACTTCAGAGCTCACATTGTTCGGTGATATGTTCTGAATAATACCGAGAATAGAAGAATCATCAAATACTGTAGTCATCCATGAAGGGACTTGGTCTAGTTTTAGCATTGCAACTGCAATAGTGATTGCAGGCTTGTGATGCATCATGAAATAGTTGGATGGTGTAGATGGAGTTGCTAAAGACATCACTAGCTCTTCTATTATCAATCTGCACCAACTGTTCTTTGCAGAATATATGGATTCAATTTCCACCTCTTTCCAGGTCATGAGAGTCGATAAACATTGGGAACAGCTTGTGGCAACTCTGATGTCACTGAAAAATATCAAGCCTTCTAATATAGTTCTTATTGACGAGAGGTAGCCTGTTCTGAATTTTAAATTGACTTGTTCCCTAGTTCTATTATCTGATATTCCAGTAAATATTTGCAGAAGACAAAACGAAGCAATCAGTTTTACTGGAGATGAACCAAAATGCATCAGCTTGCACAACTCATGGCATCGGATGCTGACATAGGACAGGGGCTGAATTTCAAAGCCCTCAACGAGTAAATCTCGGAAATCCAGAATACCTTGTAGAACAGCTTGTATGCTGTTGCATTACTGAAGTCAGTTTAATGTAAAAATAGTAATATTATTTAACAAGAATTTGTAAAGTGCCTACCTTCTAAGAGAGAAGAAGAGCAGTAACAGCACAAATATGAGAATATCTCCAGATTTTGTTCCCTCGTCATGGTCAAGCAGAGCAGGTCCCCTTGAACAGGCTTCTGAGACTACGTTATTAATTATTGAGACCAAAGGAAAACTCAAAAGTATGGTCTTTGAAGCTTCTGCCATTGTCTGATTCGTTGAGTGGTTCACAATTAGAGAAAGAATACCAATTATTATGAGAACCTCATCAGTCCATCCATCAGCAGATACAATGGAGATCATGTGATTCATCAACTACAAAATAAGATGAAATGGTGTTCAACATTTGGGACGTAGGCAAAACTGTTGATGAGTGGGATAAAATTTTTGGTACCTGTTTTGTGATCCCAACCCAAGCTTCATCATTAGAAATTGATTCAGAGTGCACCGATCTTAGAATGCAAAAAACGAGTCGAGAGGTGGAACTGATTACTTCCGGGGAAGAATATACTGACCCACAATTGATATTTAGTAAAACACCACCTATCCCATACATGCAGAACTGGTTTGAAGCAACTGGTGCAATTTCAATTATTTTGGTTATTGCATTTAATACTGAAATTATTTCATACTCTTGGTTGGCGTCCTCCACAAGTTCCCCCAGTAAGCATACAAAAATCATTGCTCCAAAGTTGTCACCAGATGCTATCAACTCAGCGATTACATGAAAATCAACGTTCTGACTAGTTTTGCCATAAGGAACTATATAGTTCCCCATCGAGCTACTGACGCAAAACTTCAGTATCTGTTTGGACAATGGCCTGTAGAGTTTTTCTTGCTGGAATATCCATTTCAGTGATATCAAATGGATTCTTGTGGAAAGGGAATCCCAATCGTTTTCAGCCAAAAGGTGGAATAAGATTCTTTCTGCTTCTGGGCTGTAAGATGCTTGATAACTCATCTTAGCAAAACCCCTATAAAGCCCATATAGATTTACTAGCAATTCTAATGTCACCGAAGCAGTAGTCCCAGGGTAGAAATCACTACTATGGAGTAGAATATATTGCTCCAGTGAAGCTAATACCAACTTATCATCTGCAATCCTAGCAAAGAATAGAACCTCAATGAGAATGTTATATTCAGAAAGTAAGTTAAAGGCATAATATCTTTTTTCTCTGAAGAGTAACTATAAAATCACGTTTGGCACAATATAAGTAACTTAAAGTAAGTTATGCTTACTTTAAGCACTGCCAAAGATGTATTCTTTGACAGAGGAAAGATATGGGAAAATGAGAAAGTGGGATACCTATCATTATACAAAGAGCTAATATATAGTACCAGCAGAACTGCAGATTGACATTGAAACATTTCAATATTATGGGAAGTCTTCTGACCCAAAAGGAATAGCAAATCCGTAGGATCTGATGGCAAACTGAGAAATGCATCTCTTATGGGCTGCCCGTAATCAGTGCCTAGAAGCACATCCAGAATGGAGCTGAACATCAGATATACCCTCCACTTCATCTTGTCTGTAGAAAATAAGCCCAAACATCCAAATAAACAACTGAACCAAGATGATGAAACGAGAACATCTGTAAAATTCTTGGCTTCAATATCCAAATCTTTAAGCAGGATCGAGTGAAATGTTTCAATTACTCCCAGTGCAATATCCTCTGCCTCCATCTCGTTGATGCTTGTCATGAACCAAGGTAATATTTGCATTTTACATATATCTAGAACACAATATCTTAGTTCCGCGTTACCGAGATTATCTTCATGAGCATATGCATATGCCTCCTTCAGTAGATAAAGCAAGTGCAAAATTTGTTCAGGAGGCATAGTTAGACAATTCAAAACCCCAGATCTTAATACATCCTTTATTGATATTGACAAACTTGAATTCCCACGAGAATATGAATACTTCATAAGAGCAACAAATGTTGAGCAGGAAAAAGTGAATGTCTCTGAAAGCATGCCCATCTCACCCTGAACATGTTTCTTAAACATCTCAGCCAAGATATCACTTATTTCTTCAAACTGAGACAGAGATAATATTCCAGGACAGTTTGTAACACAGTTTAAAATAAGCTTCAATGATTTACATTGAACAGGATGAAAAGGAATTTCAGCTACATAGCGCAGAACGGAAACTAAAGTTGGGAATCCAATAGCAAGTCTTTGTCTGAAAGGTTCTTCAGCAGTTGATAAAAGATCAAGAATCCGTATGGAAGAGTTAATCAATGGATCTCTGCGCCCTGGAAATGCCAAGTAAAAGGAAAATAGGTATAAACTCATGAAAATTGACATCCTAAACATTTTGCAAGAACCTAATACGTAAGCAATTTTACCTAGCATAATTTAACTCATGCAATAGATCTGTTAATTGCCCATGTAGTAATCCTGAAATTCTTCTCCTAAACAAAAAGTGCCGTTTTAAGATACAGTTAACGAGTGACTCCATGATAACTCAGGTAAGTCAGTTATTTCTTTATCCTCTCTCCTTATTTATTTTATTTTATTTTATTATTCTTTTTATTATTTTTTTTTTAATGAAAGATAGCTCTTATTTCTCGATTGTGAAGTATAGGTATATACTTGGTAAATATATAGTCATATGACTAGCTTTGCAGTAGTTTACCTGATAGTCTTAGAATTTCAAATATATAATCTGCAAGATTCTCTTCCACTAATACTTGGACTTCCTTGCCTGACCCACCTTTGCATGAAAGATATGCAAGGATAAAATCCAGTGTGGCAACTTGAACTTTGGTATCTGAAGAAAGCAGAGGGCCTTGGACAGCCTCAGCAAACAAGACTTCCAGAGGTGATCCATCCATCATGGGTTCCACCATTGGCATGTCAGCTTTAAAGGAATCCTGGCAACCAATATGAGTTGCACATGCACCTTGAAAGACACCTCTTCGCGCCAACACTGTCAAAAATGCTATACAAGAAAAGAAATGATGACATGGCGTGATTACAACACAAAGTAATAATGTATTTACATGTGTAAACTTATGCTGAGTCATCACGTGCTATGTGGAAAACTGGTTTCGACAATCTCTTCAGATAACTAAAGGTAGAGAACTTCAACCTGCCAGCATAATCGTCAGGCCACTTAATATTAAAATGTGCAACCTTCCAGCATATCATGTGAGGTATGCTTGACACTGGTCATTTTACACGTAATCATGGTTCATACCATACATGACTGTGAAGATGATTTGCTTATGGATGTCAGATTGTTAAGTACCTCGGTAATAATAAACGATAACCAGGGGAACTATCCATGTATATGTTACAAGGTTGATATTCGTAGACAACAAAACTAATGGTGTATCAATTTGTTAATAAATCAATAACACTTGTTGAGAAGTGACACTACATGTGTTCTCCACTGCCAACATGAGAAAAATTCAACTTGTGAAATAATCACTGGTATTTTGCAATTTGTCTTCACAGACGTAGAAAATAGAAAAAAATCTACATTTTCTAAGTCCAAAAGAAATGTCAGGCAGAAGCCCACCTACGCAGTTTAACCGAACATCATCACTCTGAGTTTTCAGAAGGACTTCCAAAGATAGGTACAGAAGCCTGGGACAAGTGGGAAACAAGAGATCAGCACTGTGATCATCCATATATGCACACTGGAGAAGGGATATCTTGTATAAAACAAACATGATCTCGCCATGGATCTCTTCACTATATTTCAAGAAAAACAAAAGCACTTCAGGACAAATTTCATTGAAAACAAATTAGAAAACAGTTACCCAATTAGTTCTACTATCACCTAGCCAACTGAAGACCTGCAACCAGGTTCGAAAGAAGGGCATCTTTGTCTTTAATGCAGGGATAAGGACTGATTTCCTGATTGTCCAAAAGAACACCTAAGCAGTGAAGCTGCATTCAGCAGACAATGAATTTGCAGTTGAGCATGAATGATAAAATTTGTTAAATCCACCAATATGACTAAAATGAGCAAGGGATCTGCATAGCTTCGTATACAATTTGTTGAAAGATGTCCTATCAACATGAGTATTTCTACATTTATCCAAAGACAAATGACCCCACATGATTTCTTTAATACTACATAAAAACTTAAAAAGTACTCAAAAAACCATGTATCACCAGTCAGAGAATACTTTTCCACAGAGTTTTATGAATAGTACAATAGTCTCATATACGTTTGGTGTCGCCATGCTAAAACTAGGTTACAAACTACTCATGTAAGGTTTTTGCCTTAGATAATAGAAGTACTCCGCCAAGATATTTCAAAAATTTAACAAGAAATCTTATATGATTGAACAAACAGATGTATAATTACGAGAGTATTTCATGAGTTCGCACATTTTTGCCTAGTACCTTCCCCAACGAGACAAATATCGACAATCATCTTATGAAGTGAGAAATTTAAAGATTCTTACGGAGATAATTCCTGATTTCTAATTTATACTCTGCTTCAATACTTGTCGTTTGCTCAGATTTTCATCATCCATAACGCAACAGAGATTTCTAAAATTGTAAAGACGGTGATATTGAATTTTGCTGTTCACATTGCTGATGACACAAAATTATGTACCATATACAGCTGTCGGCGGCTCCAAGCCAATGATCCACTAGAAAGCCAATCACAGACCCTAGCCACGAACTCCTTATATACATCCTGGTTTTCAACTTCGCTGTGATTATTGGAACTCTCGCATATATTGACGATCAAGTCAATGGTCTGTTTGGCTATGGGCTCATCATCAAAATTGGATAAAACCGATACGAGAGGGGAGACAAGGAAGTGAGAATGAAAGGTGATATAAGTACGGAGAAAGAGAGGCTGGGAGAGAGCTTGGGAGAGCTGTGAGAGAGCATAGGAGACGTGTACGGTTGGGGATTTTGGATTGGAGATAATATGGGAAAGGCAGAGGAGGCATATTGAGCCGCCCTCGGCCGTAGGGATGATGAGATTCGATGAGTGGCCTTGTGAGCACGGCGGCGAAAGTGGTGGAGCTGAGGTTGCGGAGTACATTACATAGCACTAGTAGGCTGTGATTTGAAAATGGGATTAAATCGGAATGGAAATTTTATTTTATAGGTTGAGAAGAAGGGTGGTGTCGTAATCAGAGGACTTCCGTAGGTCAATATAGGAAAGGAAGTTATTTTGCGGGTAATTTTCACTCTAAGTCCCCACTATTTTATTTTTACATTAATTTTGCCTCTATTCTTTTTATCGAGCACACTAAGTTCCCAACTTCATTTATTATCTTATTAGGTCTCAAATGTCACTTTTCATTTCCAACCTTTTAATTTTTACTATTAGCTCATATCAAAATTACTATTATACCCTTGATTCTTTATTTCCACTATATATCTCAATTTTTTCAATTTTTATACAATTTTGTCCACATTCTCTTTTGGGCTCATAGGACCACGATCTTTCCTTTTCGTTGTTTTATATCTCCATTAACACTTTTCGTACCTAGCATTTTAATTTTTACTATTAATATCTATTAAAATTATCATTATACAATTAATTATTTAAATAAAAATAAAAAATAACAGCACTATAAAAAAGAACTCTATCTATCCTAAAGGCTCGTCTCACCCCAGTGACAACTGCTAGAAATAATAATGACAAAAAACTAGATCTATATCAAACTTGATGAATATCTAATTCATGTTAAAAAAAGTTGTCAATCTGAAAATCGGTAAAACAGATTGGATCAGATTTTTCTATTTATCACAGATCACGTAGAATAAACGGATTAAGATAGATCCAAAATAATAATAATAATAACTGATTTTTAATTACAAAAATAAAACCGAATATTAATGCTCTAATTCTAATTTTTTATCTAGTGCCTTTCATTTACTCTATTTTTCTGATTATCACATTGATCTACCATAATCCATATGCATATTGGTACAATTTCATTTGCAAATTACATATTGTATTTATGGCGACATAGACCAAACTTGGTTTATTCTAAATTTGTCCCGCCTCATTTCTGATCATCACATTTTAAAATATTAAGTACAAAAAGTGTTAATGGAGATATAATACGGCAAGAAATGAAAGATTGGGGCTCTATGCTCCCAAAAAAGGGGATAAAATTGTATAAAATTAAAAAGTTGGGGACCTATATTAGAAATAAAAAATTAAAGATATAATAGTCATTTTGACATGGGTTAATGGTGAAAATTAAAAAGTTGAGGACGAAAAGTGACTTTGGGGAATATGATAATAAATGAAAAGTTGTGAACTTAGTCGACTTAAAAAAGAAATTGAGACAAAATTTATACAAAGTTAAAATGTTGGTGACCTAAAGTAAAATTACCCTAATTTTTAACCCTGAAATAGCGTGTTGTCGCTGAATGAACACGAAAACTCAGCGCAATGGTCAGAGACCCACACTACATTCTGTCACTGCTCCACAAACATCAACACTGCCGCCGAGCCATTCAGCAATTCCACTCTCACTTGCTTGTACTTAAAACTGAAAGCTCCAACCTAACTCTCACAATCTGGAACTCTATAATCAAGCAATATTCACTTGATTCATTCCCCCATGAAGCTATATTTGTGTTCAAAAATCTCACCTCCCAATTTAAGCCCGTGTTCTTTGATAGCTTTACATACTCCTATGTCATCAAAGCATCCGCCAATATGAAGCGACCCAGAATTGGTAATCAGCTTCATTGTTTTTCCATCAAGGTGGGGTTTGATTATCATGTTTATGTGCAGACAGCGATCGTCAACATGTATGTTGATTGTGGGGTCCTGGTGGATGCGAAAAAATTGTTTGATGAAATGCCTGAAAGGAACTTGGTGACTTGGAATGTTTTGATAACTGGGTTTTGTAAGTGGGGTGAGATTGAATTGGCAAGGGCTATTTTCAACTTGATGCCAGAGAAGAATGTGGTTTCTTGGACTGGGTTGATAGATGGGTATACCAGGAAGAATCAGTTCAATGAAGCGTTGGCATTGTTTCAAAGAATGGCTGTGCATGAGGGCATCAAGCCTACTGAAGTAACTCTTCTTGCAATTTATCCCGCTATTTGGAATGTTAGGTGTCTTGAGTTTTGCCAAATGGTTCATGCTTATGGAGAGAAAAGCGGATTGAATGCGTCTTCTATTCGAGCCGTAAATTGCCTTATTGATGCGTATGCAAAATGTGGCAGTATAGAGGGTGCAGTGAGAGTTTTTGAAGACATAGTAGATGAAAGGAGGAACTTGGTCTCTTGGACATCCATTATATCAGGACGGGCGATGCATGGAATGGCTAAAGAAGCATCAGACTGTTATAAGAGAATGGAGGATGCTGGTGTGAAACCGAATCGCATCACATTCTTGAGTCTCCTAAATGCATGTAGTCACGGAGGATTGGTGGAGGAGGGGCTACGGTTCTTCAAAAAGATGGTTGATAAAAGCCGGATTCCCCCAGATATTAAGCACTATGGAAGTCTGATAGATATGTTGGCAAGGGCAGGGAGATTAGAAGAAGCAGAGAAGATAGCTTTGCAGATTCCTCATGACATTGGTAATAATGTTATAATCTGGAGGACACTTTTAGGTGCTTGTAGTCTTCATGGCAATGTTGAGATGGGCGAGAGAATTGCTAAAAGAGTCATGGATATTGAGAAGGAATACGGTGGTGATTATGTGCTTCTATCCAACATTTTAGCTGGAGCTGGTAGATATGTCGATTCTGAGACGACGAGGAGTTTAATGGATGAGCGAAATGCTTCAAGAGTTGCTGGCCTCAGTCTGCTTTAGCTAACGGCAAGCCGTTTTTGCACATTGCCCTCGAGAGACATTCTAGAATAGAACGATGCAAGCATTTTTTATAATTACAAGACAAAGCCTTGGAATGAACTAACTACACACTGATACTAAGACACATCTGCTTATATTACTGGTTTTCCAATTCTCCTGGGACTGTTCTGGTGACAATCGTATCTTTGGTTGACTCAGCTAGGCATTGAAGCTATTAGATGCAGTTTTATGAGTATATGCTTCTCAAAAATATAAACTGCACAAGCTAGCAACTCTATTTTAGGTACTTTCTAGAAGATACCAATATAAACCAGTCTCAGCCCAAGGACAATGGAGAGAGGCGTAAAGTTAAAGCTCTAATGACATTAGAGATAAGGCGTAAAGTAAAAGCTCTAAATGACGTTCTTAGATTCAGTACAAATTGGTATATTGCAATCTGAGTATTGACAAACTAAAATCAGGTATCCAACAATAAATAAGGCAAGAGAAAACTACCAGTGCCTGACCATAAAAAATTACCTCTTTTTAAGTTACAGATGATCTATTTCTTCCCATACAATTTAACCATCCAAAACCCCCATTATTTCTCAACAAAATCAAAGTCATTTCACACCCCCAAATAACTTGCAGCCTTTCTCCTTATTGTTTCAGGGTTCAAAAACCATTTACAAAATTGGAATTGGTGACGAGAGGTAGAAGAGCTGATAGAAAACTCATTCACAATGACATCTCACACATACATGAAGCGATTAAGCATTGAAAAAAATCCAAAGTTTAGCGCCTTAAGAAGCCTGTACTGCCAAACGCTGTAGATGATCGATAAATACTTGTAGGCTTACATCATCTGTGAAGATCACATCTGAACCAGGAGCCATCTCATGTACACTGCTGTATGTTGCTGAAGGGTTCAATTTTGCCAACAGAAATCTCCCCTGTTATAAAATTAAGCCCAAACATCAGAAAAACTAATAAAGCACACCAGGAAATGGGTAAATGATACTTCAACAAATCTAAATTATCTAAAACAATCTAATTCCCAAAGAGGATGATGTAATTAGATAATTGCCTGTGTGTTGGGCAAAATTGAAATTTTAAGCACACAGCTAGAAGCAGCAACAAGAAACCCACTCTGCTTTCTCTATCCCTATTTTCTGAGGTAAATCCTGAATTTGTACTGCTTGTTTCATATCCAAGAGTTTAGATGTTTCTAGTCTAGTATTATTATAAATTATAAATGAAATAACGATTAGGATAGAAATATATACAAATAGGTGCCTTATCATTTCCAAAAGTCAGTAACTGGAAACACCAATTCCTCACTTTAACATCACAAAGGCTTGGCTCACTGCCGTCCAAAGACTTAGCTCACTGCTATATTGACACTCATTCATAAAGACATAACATGGAAGATAAATGTCATCTAAAGTTTGAATTGATATCAGAAGAAAAAGGTGACCTGGGAACCGTGCTGATCGCACACAACCAGTCTTGGAACTGGAAACCGGTCACGAATAATCAATTGAGCATCATCGCGTGGAGCTTGTAATAAGTGCGCAAAGGCCTATGAAGAAGAGAAGAAAGTCTTAGAATGGTGATACCTTTCATGAAAGCAGAGACCAAGTAAATGTTCAAATTCCATAATTTTAAGATAGAATTTGAGAGGGAAATAAATTCAGAATTCAAAGAAACAATAATGCCTATGATACCAAAATATGCTTCCCAAACTTAAATTAAACTGCTTACAAATCAAAACATGCTGCTGTTTTTAAGCTTGAGTAATGCTATTTAGCAACAGTGGCGCTTAGCATTATATCAATGTGGCATTAAATCAAATGATATAAGTTAAACCAAGCGGGTAATTTATTCATGCATTTAGTTTTACTTATCATTCAATGCCACATTGATTGCCACCTAGATGGGTACTGAGCACCACTAAAGCTACATAGCATCATTCTTTAAGCTTTAGAAAGAGGGATAAGGAAAATGGAAAGATCAAGAGTTAAGCAGCACATACTTGATGTTCTGGTTGATTCTGGTAACCCATGTTCCTCCACTGAGCGATTGTAATTCCATGGAAAATAACTACACTAAAATATGAATCTAGCAAGAGAATACGATCTGCCGCAATGGATGACACGTCTAACAAAGCTGGTGCAGGCAGTGAATTAAATGAATATGATATTAATGACGGTTGAATCATGACCGTGGCATTGCTAATGGTCTCCCGATTCAACAAAATACGAAAATACGCTGTTTCGTCAGGACTGTTATTGAACACCTGTGAGAGCGGGATGGGGTCCTTAATTTCGCTATCATATACATTTAAAAAAGAAATGGAACAAAGACACCACTGCAAGCAATATTACCTGTACAAATTGTGATCTACGCAGATTAAACATAAACTGAGGGAACAAAGAAAAATTGGGGTTTAACGTAAATGAGGTTGGATCATCCTTTCGGTAGTCGCCAAATTTGGAACATAGCCGAATTAGGTTCCGATCTAACCATCTTGTTGCATTAAAAGATTCCTGCCAATGAGGGAATAACAGTCAGACTTTTCTACCATACACCAAAATTGGATATAATCCTACATAGCTAGCCCTCCAATCAACCACAGCTACATGCTAAACACAATTAAACACCAGCTGGAGACATTTAAGAGTAGGAACAATGCCAGATGAAAGATTTTCTTGGTTTGTTTACTTGACAAAAATTTGCTCCATATTTTTTCTTATGGAATTCTGCATAATGTTAACACAAAGAAAACAAAGCTGATGAAGAGATTAAAAGGGGAAAGAAAAAAGAATAGTTCATAAGACAGCTACGCAAGGAGAGTAATGAGCACGTTTCCTTGAAGCAGGTAATCAAATTTCAACCATGCAACCAGCATTTTTATGAACTACAACCTTTTAAATAAAATGTTACTGTAAATGAATTCTCTTAGGTCCTTTTGGGAAACAGTTACAATTTGGATTAGGTTCTCATTGGATTTAACATGGTGGCAACTAATCAAGCCACATGAAATTAATGGTTAAAGCTGTGTGAATGCTAACATCATCATGGTGAGCTGGCTTGATGAAGCATCACCAAGTGTGCAAACTTCAAATTCTTAATGCAATTGTAACCAAACTCCAACCATAATTGGTTGCAAACGGACCCTTAACTGTTATAATCTCATTGCCAGAATTACAAAGACACGAATCTGGAGCGGAAACAAAGGCAGCCAGAAAATCAAAATAAGCGTTCTTAAGTGCTGGCTGTGATGCAGGCTACAGAAGCTAAGCATTACGCCAGTGGCAGAAAGATTTGTCACTCGTGTGTTTAAAGCAGTTAAATGAGATCTATAACTACCTCAATCTCCATTTTATAAGAAGCTAATCTAGCCATTACTACAGCAGCAGTTTCCTGATCAAATCCTTGAACCAACTCCTGCAACCACAAAACTCTTGCATATTAGGACTAACCTACCAACATTATTCTCGCAAAAATTGAAAATTGCAACCCATAGATCAATTAACATCCCAAAACGAAAAAGTTACTCCAGATGTGATGACAGTGCAAATTTAAAGGGTATTGGAAATTTTCTAAATTTTAAAATGTAAGCTAAGAAGTCTGCCGAATAGATGATAAAGTTGCTAATTTTAGTATAGATATTAGAAGTAATATCAGAAAATGGAAAAGAAATAGATAGCTAAAGACCTTGAATCTGAAAGTAGGCATGCTTGAACAACCATTTCCTTCACCTATTCTAACATGAATCCTTTCTTTGAAGTGATTTGAGCCAATGTTACTAAAAATTGGGAGAACTTCGTTGGTTAGACAAAACGATTGTTAAAATCCATTCAGTCTGACAGGAATAATACTGGGGTTAACTTATTAATAAACCAGTGAAGTATGATTGCATTCTTTAGTTAAAACCTTGGGGGACAAGGTTAACAACAAATATGATGATTCCTTATTTCTTTCCAACTGGAAGATTTGATGCGCAGCATATCTAATCCATAGTTTTCTCTTCAAAAGATCATTAGAATCTCATCTATTAGGATGAGTTCCAACTACACCACACAAGCGCAAACTAAAGATTTAAGAGTTTTCTTCAACTCCTTTGGTTCAATGTTTAACACTATCTCCAACTCCAAGCATGTATCGTAATTAGTAAGACAAAAATAAGGAAATCCTAAACAAAAATGAGAATAAGACACTCTATTTCCATGCACGAAGAACCTTCTTCCCCATTGATCAGGGAAATATTCAGAAAATCTGGACCAACAAAGATTTTCTCATGAATAGAAGTTCATTAATCATCTTACCTCGGTGCCAATAGCACTATCTACCCACCGCCGAGTAACTGTTGTGGCTCTGAGTCTTGTTTGGCCATCAGAGCTCTGGTAACTGCAATGAAACAATTGGATTAGGGCCAAGGAATTTCATCTGACCTACTGTGAAATAAACAGATCCATTAATAATTTACTATATAGAACAGATATATGATGCATATAATTTAATCGTGAAATAAAGATCAGCTATTAATCTTTTGAAGCAGCAGAGTTGCACAAACAAGAGAAACCAGACATACTAGGACTGCCCAAGTACGAAGACGCAAAGGTAACTCTCAGGAGGACACAGACAATATTCTCCACATACCTTGTAAGAAACTGCAAGTATAATTGTGGATTTGTTCCAGATGGATCTGACTTATCACTAGAAGAAACATCAAAGAATACAGTCAAGCAAGTATTTTTGTCGAGGCCACACATCTTCCAAGCTGTAGTATTCCCCTGTCCAATGACCATGCTGGCAACCGCAGGGCCTTTCTGAAAATGATATCATGCATAAGTTTCAAGCTAATAGCAATAAATACATTATAAAGATCCTAGTCTCCGAAAAGAACATGCTCCTAAATATCCAGCTACGTTATTGCAGCCCAACGGAATTAGTAGGTTAAATGAATCAACCTTCTCTAATGACGTGCATGGTCCAAGAATTCCTTGGATTTTAATGTCCTTTGAGCAGTTGATCTCAAGTGTGCCACTGAAAAGGACAAATAGGCATATCAGTGAGTTTATACTTCCCATAATTTTCTTTGTTGATACAACTGGAAAACTTGTAAAACAAATAGTGCAAGTAGCTGATATATAATCACACTGTTGAAGACGGCAATCTCTTAGTTGAAGGTCCCACATGCAGCTGGATCTTGGACAGGTTTTAAGCTTGAGACCATGTCTTTAGCGCAACACAGTTTTGTACCAATTAAAGGATGAACAGCAGAGGTTTCAGAAGTAACATAAATGACACATCCAAGGCCAAACCTCAACGCTTAATCTGTTATCTTTTACAATTTTGAAATTCCACAAGATTTACAGCACTCAACACCCCATCTTCGGAGAAGCAAGTGCATTGCACATTGGCAAATGGAACCCCCTGCCTCCCATCCCACGATGTGCTATCATAACATTTATAAACTTGCCAATCAACTAAGTAGAGAGAAGACAACGAGAGAGAAAGAAAAAAGAGTTCAGAATCCAGTAACAAAGAACTTACTTAAATGAAAGCCCAAGGGAGTGTTCCCCATCTTCAAAAATGCGCTTAAATGAGTCCTTGAACACAGAGTGACCAAAGCTTTCAGCGAGAATGACAAGTCCACCAGTTCTTTCAATGGCAACCTTCATCTCAGCAATCCCAACCTGAAAAGTAATGTCATTAGCAACATGTGGAGAAAGCAGGACAGTGATTAAAATTGAGGGTACGATATCAGTCACCATTAATCATTTAAAACACATATTTTAATAGAGACAGATAAGCAAAAAAAAGCACCCTACAATTGTACATTCAGCAGTTATATCTGATAAACAAATCCACCACCACCACCCCCCCCCCCAAAAAAAAAAAAGAAAGAAAGAGAAGGTTTTATTCAGGTAGAAGACCATAACACTGTAAAAAGTGGAACTAAAAACACAATAACCAGAAAACATTACGCATCATTTCACCATTACAACATGAACAAACATGCATCAACTACCAATAATCCACAAGTAGGCCCACGCATATGGAAAACATAGTGCAAATATATGTGCCTTAGTATAGCTGCACGGGCATGTGGTAGACATACAGAATCTACTCTTTAAGTCTTAACAGTTTGACCATGTTCCAGATATACTAGTTTCAAGCAAGCATTGAAGTTGAATATCCTCCGAAATTCTCCATGGAATGAGCATCACTTTTGGTTCCAAATGAGCCTCCACCCCACACACAGAGGAAGATGCTTTCTTTCTTTTTGACCACTTTTCATTTACGTTTCTCCATTTGATTATCTGGTTTGTGTATCATAAACAATATATACATGCATACATGCACAATAAACAAAATTCAAATATCTTAGGGAACTTTTTAGTACCCAAAGAAAAAGAGATTCATTTGTTAGCTTGCCTATAGAGTCAACAAAGATGCTACAAAGTAACTGAAAAGGCAAATTAAAGGTTCAATATGTCCTCTGATTCAAGTACATCATGCGTATAGATGGATTGTTCATCTTCCATCTTCCTTTCATCTAGTCCACTGAAACCTAAGTTTTAGCGCAAGTGAAAATACAAAGACTGCAGCAGACTCTGACAAACCTGATCAAGTGCAGAGGCAAAGACATCCAATACATGACCCTGATTGACTAGCTGCTTTCCAAGTTCCTCATAGAATTGAACAGCTTTTTTGAAAAACGGTGCTGCATCCTTATCAAGATCCTTGTGGGAACGAACCGGGTCAGATAGATCTTTAGATACAATCTGCAGAGAAACATATCAGCAGTTTATAATGACTCACGAGGACAAAGTACACAGCATAATAGTCACGAAAATACAGAACTAATTTCTAACAAGCATAGACCCATGTATAACAAAAGACAGATCTGTAAACACGTCATTTCTTAAAAAACTAGCATACAACACATCCCAATCATACTAGTAATTGACTAATCCTAAAATTCAGCAAATATGGGGACCACCCCCCCACCCCCCAAAAAAAAAATTAATAATAAAAATAATAAAATAAAATAATAAAATAACAACACGCGCACACAAAAATTCTTCTCCTTGAGAACAACCAATTGTAGCACATGCGTATATAATGTATCAGTCTCAAAATTTCTATGCAATTAAAAATAAATCAAATATAGCCACGGTGGTAATAAGAAGATAAATCTGTAGGGCATATCACACCCGGAGAAAAAAAAAAGAAAAAAAAAAAAAAGAAACCTTTGGTCGCGCATTGGTATCCACAGCTTATTTTCATTTAAAACTCCACAAAATTGAACAAGAAGAAATTCTGCCTCAAAGTCGAATATATATTACCAAAAACATTAGATAAGAAAGAGAAAATCGATCTCTTCTTCTCTAACCACCAAACCCAACCTCCTTGAAGCAGCTATCCACAGATGCTGCCAATACTGGCAGTTCCCACCATGGTACATGATTATTACAAAAGCTCATGTTCTTAAGGAACAAAAGTTCATCAAAAATCAAGAGAGGAACATCATATATTCACTTTGTCAATTGGATATGGACGAATTCAGAAAACAGTCTCAGAATCCATTACAACAGAACTCTAAAATTTTGTCAGTTAAATTGAAATTTTGCTTACATATTTTAATATTTCTAATACAAGTACAATTGCAGCTCACCATTTGAATCTTCATTTTGGTGCCAGCCTTCATCTTGTGAGAAATAATTGTGTGAATGGTGAACTGATACCAGATGTAACAATGTAACCAACTTTTTATTTAAGTCCTCTGGCTCCATCTCTTTGAATTTCCTTACATAAGAATTTTCTAGTGCATATGAATGCACCTCAGCCTCCTCTCTGTCTTCTGACCCTCCATGTACAAACTTAATTAAATGCTGTGGTACAGATGAACTGTAAGGGTTGGTTGCTGGGTACGGGTGTCATGCTTGACAGGTTGGTTGCTGGGTAGGGGTGTCGCGCTTGACAGGTTGGTGTCATTGGGACCAACGGATGGTAAAAGGGACCAGAAGAGTATTGGGAATGGCTATATTTGTAAAAAAAGATGACTGGGAATGGCGATATTTGTAAAAGAAGATGACAAATTTTCTTTTTTCATTTATATTTTATATGAAATCAAGGACACATGTTTCTGCAATTCTTTAGTAGTCTTCTGGACAAAAAACAGTGAGTAATGGCTTCTTATGAATAAAAACAGAACCTTCGACATTGAAGGAAGAAAGTTTGGAACAAAACCACAAAACTGAGCATGAATTAGAGCTTACTAAGAATATTCCTTTTATCCTCCATCGCTTCAGCGAATTTTACATAATAATATTTGATTTCCAAACACAATACCATCAGAACATCTATGACCCCATTAGCAAATTATTTCTATATTACAATAGAAATAGATTATTCGAAAATGAATGATGGAGATTTGAAAGGTGTAATTTGTTTAAAATTTTTCACATGGATTTCATCATCAATTACACTTGTCAAATCTTGGTGGTTCAACAAGGTATCAATTAAAAAATTAAAACCTATTATAATTGAAGCCATGTTATAATTGGTTGCGAAGTGGACCCTTACGTAGTTTTCAAAATAAAATGGAAGTTTCATTTGATACTACAAAACCTAATTACTGTAAGCAAAATAGTTGACACATTGAATCGACAAAATGTTCAATTAGGTGTGGAACACAAACAGACTCATGCGTGTGCCAAGAAAATCACTTTGGAAGTTACTTAGCAAGTACAGTGATATGACTAAAAAGGTATAACTCGTCCTATTCCTCTATAGGATGCCAGTTTGTTTCCTTAGTTCTCTTTTTATCGCTATATATAAAAAGGGGGTTGAAGAAAATCTTTTGATTTCATATTTCACCCCTTCTTTACTTTCTCTTTTTTTAAAAAAATACACCATATTAAATTTGCATAATTTAAATTAAAAGTATTAATTTATTTATTAAGTTACTTATGTTAATAAATATAAGAAACGTTTGGACTTCCAACACTAAGAAAAGGCATCGCTCGCTATCAATTAAAATAGACATATCAAACTTAGCAATTATAGTATTTAAAAATCAAAATCTACTAACTTACTAATAATGTAAATCAAAAATTATCATTTCTTGCAATAAATTTACTTAGCATTGAAATGCAGCAAAAAGAAAAACTATATATCAACACGATCACTTGTTCTGGCCCTTTTTTTTAAGAAAGAAAAAAAAATGACTTAGATCCATTTGCCTTTAGTTTTTTTCTTTTCAAAATTAAGATTGCAAGCTGTGTACATGCTTATAATATGTATAATAAAGAAGGAACAGTTGAGGAGGAGCCATGAGTGGCTGCAGTTTCTTCCTTTTTTTTTTTCTTTTTTTTCTTTCTTTCTTTCTTTTTTTTCCCCCGGGCAATGAGTGGCTCCAGTTTCTTGTAGATTGAATGACTTTTTTCTTTAAGATGGATAACTAGACTAAGTAATAGTTTCTATCCTTGAAACATGCATAAACTAGTTGCGAATGTAGTAAGAGATATCAAGAAGACCAATGTCCAAGGAGGCTTGTCCTAGTCGTAAAGGTAGCCACTATTATTTGAACCTGGTTCGAGTCACCGACTCACCATCCCCACCCCGACACTACAATCCCCAACTTATACTAAAAGGTTGTATATAATGATTCACATTGTGATGCGGTGGTTGTATTGGATGCTCAAGTTTCCAGACATAAGACCCGAGTTCAAACTACACCCATCCTCCTCCTAATTTCCCTCCCTCTCCTATCTCCCCCTTTTACAATCCCTCCCCCCACCCCCACCCCCAAAAAAAAAAAATAATAAAATAAAAAATAAATAAATTTCCCTTCCTCCTCTCTCTCCCCCTTGTATTAAAAGGGGGGGAAAAAGAGACTAAAATTTAGTTTTTGAGTCATATTCAATTGGCTTTGAGTTTGAAACTTTTCTTTTAACATGTTCGGGAACATGTTAAAAGAGACATGAAGGTGATTTTCAATGGACTCTTCCGCTAAAAAAGCCTCTGAAACCATTAAGTAAAAATTAATTGAAGCTCAAGCTTTGTGACACCGTAATCTATCTATAGTTTTTGAGGTTTCTTGTGATGCTTCTAGTGTCGGCGTAGGTGGTATCTTAAATGAAGGCGTAGGTGGTATCTTAAATGAAGGTCATTGTGTAGCCTATTTTATTGAAAAAGTAAATGCGACAAAAGTACTCCGCATATGGTAAGGAATTCTATGCCATAATTCAGACACTTTGACACTAGCGATATTATCTATTGCCTAAAGAATCCATTCTTTAATCGGATCATGAAGCTCTTCGCTATGAATTCTTAGCAAAATTTGAGCTCCCAACAAATGGGTTGAATTCCTTCACGAGAAGACCTTCGTTCTTCGCCATCATTTCGGCCTTGAAAACAAAGCTGCAAATGCCTTAAGTCGCCTAACTACCGTAGTTCGTTTTATGGAAAATAATGTAGTTGGCTTTGATTGAGCAAAGAATGACTATCCTTCCCCTTTAGGAGACTAAAGGCTTGTTCTCCAAGACTTATTTTTTCACTACAAAATCTATCAACAAATCAAACTCATTCCAAACACACATTCTCTGTAAACAATAATTTTTCCCATTTCCCTTTTTACCACACATTTCAAACAACAATCGCTTTTCACCTAAAAAGCTACAATTGTAGCTTCAAAGAACGATGTGTAAGAGCATGTTCCGTAGATCTTTCCAAATCAAAAGTTGGTCAATAAGTCAAATTTTAATACCAACCACATATTCTCCATAAAAATAATCTTTCAACACTTTCTCATTCTTATTTTCCCCAAAATTAACTTTCAAAAAATCAGTTCTAAATAAAGCTCCCTAGAACAAGCTCTAAGTGCAAGCAGTTGCATTTGTATCAAAAGCCAATTTGATTAAAAAGCTGAATGTATTGAGCAAAGAATTGAGAATTAAATTATTTATTTATTAACTAGTCGTTTACTCCCGGCATTACAACAACTAAGGATGCAACTAAAGCATTGTTTGATTCTCATTACAAGAATCAAATTATAATGTGAAATCATAATGATTTGAAATGAGTGGTGAAGATTTAATTGAGGTTTAAATGATGAAATTATAATGTGAAAGCATAATGAGTACCAACAAGCTATTAACAAGGCACATTAAATAAAAATATCAGGTAAATTTATAAATTTTACTATTAAGCTCGTCAAGGATCAAACTTATCCAACTATAGAATTCCAGGATTATTGAGAATCTAAGAGAACACAAAAATCATTCAACATGTCATATATGGTTTTGAAAATCATTAGAGGCATACACCGCGAGGCACACCTCCAATCACGGCGCAAGTCCATGGCTTCAAGGCAGAGATGAAGGTTCTTTCTTTGAGGGTTTGATCTATTTGGGCCCGCTAACACAAAAAAGGCTAGTTTTAATTTAATTAGGGCTCAAATATCTAAACTTATACCGAAATAACTTTAGTTTGACCTAACTTACCCAAAAAGGCTGCTCAATACCACAACCAAGGATAAAAAAGTTGCCCAATACCCAAAAAGCTGCAGTATACCCATCCAAATGAATAAATAAATAACTAACTATTAACTCGCAGACTTCTTCAACTTCTGGTTGCATCATATTTTCTGCAACTGCCAGCAAACTACAGGACAAGGCTTATGCCTCAAACCCGCCTGGACGTTTATGCCTCACCTCAGAGGAAGAAAAAAAATAATAGCCTTGGTTTCCTTCACACTTTTTTAAAATCTTGATGTCATTCCTTTTGGCTTTTGTCACATGTCATGTCAGCATGACCTTATTGGCAACTTAAAAGTTTGTCTATTCCGTTAACTATCTTATTTATTTTTTCTCTAAAGATAGGGCCTCAAAAAGTTAAACCTAGGGAAACAGATTATTTCTTAACAGGCAAACGCATTAAATAAATAATGAAGAAAGACCACATACGTAACACAGAAGTTTAAGGCTTTACCGCTCCAGGACCTTCTGTGCATGGACCCCCAACCAAAGCAATAATTCGAGCACCAGTTCCCACCGTAGATGCACTCAGCAACCCTGTTGCCACACCCAATGCAACCCCGGTACACCTCAGCGCCCTATTGCCTGGTGGCACAGGCCACTGATCTGTCCCCAACTCGTCCAACAACTATACCACATGATACAGAAAGCAAGTATGATCAATTGCCTAGAGTTCAAAATCCTTCAGCGTAAAATAAGTTGTTTGCGGAACAATAAACCTATTCTTCCATCGATCAAAATCCATTTCCGCATAAAATGAGTTTGAATGTAATTCATATTCCAAATCCAGCATAACTCAAATGAGCAGCAAACGCTGCTTAATTGGGGTAAAAAAAAAAAAATAAGGTATTTATCTGAAATCTTATTTAGTAAAAGATTACCGAATCCAGCGCATATTCACATTCAGAAGCTGGCAACAGAAACCTATTAATTCCTGAACTACCAGCTCCTGCTGTGGGGCTCAGTTGGCCTCCGGCCTTCTGAATACCAGTTGCAACCCGCCTGGCACCACCAGAACCGAGGCCCAACTGTTCCAAGACCTGATCGTTATTCAATTCCTTTGATCCCCGAGATCGGAAGAGCACACGTCTACATCTCAGAGAAACCCAACTCATGCACCTGCACCTGAGTGCCATAAGAAATAAATCCAACCATTGCATTATCTGGCAGCATCCCAATAGCCCTTTTCAAAGCTGATTTTGCAAAATCTAACTCCTCATCAATGATACATGTATCCAGAACAAACAAATAAATTGAACTCGGCGGTAGAGGGGGGTTATAATTTTGTGGATTTTGCGGGTAATTCGGAATAACATACTCAACAGAAGGGAAATTAGGATACAATTCGGCCGGCAAGTTGTTCTGCGAAATAGACGAGTAGTGTGGCGGAAATTGGTTGCGCTGGAAACAAAAGGGGCAGATCCATAGAAGGGCAGTGAAATCAACACGGCAGAATGGGTTCAATACGGATGAACAGTTCTTGCAGCGCAGGGGAATGTAGGAGAGGATAGGTAGATCGAGGTGAGGGCGGATCGGCAGGATAGAAGCGGCGATCGGGATGACACATTTGGAAGCCTCGACCTTTGTGCGTGGCCAGCTGTTCCACGTCATGCGAACATCCTCGAGACCCTCAGGATCGGTTTGTGCTAACTCCGGCGCCGCCATAGAAGATTGACACAATGACTTGCAGGTTGAAACTAACGAAATTGAATTGTGGGTTCTTTGGAATTGGGGTTTTTGAGGACCGCTGATGAGAGAGAGGAATGGGAATTGGGAAGGAAGAGGAGTCGCCCAAAAAATAAGGGCAACAAGAATGGAGCAAAGAAACAGAGGCGACTGGGAGTACGGAGAACTTGCGACAGCTATATTCTTGCCACTTAAAAATTAAAAAGAAATTTGCGAAAATTGAATTTTCACACGGGTGTGTAGAGCATGAGTCATCAAGCTCCTTATACTACCTCCGTCTTAAAAATATAGCCTATATTCCTTTTTTCATTCGTCTCAAAATATAATTTATTAAAATATTATTTCTCTTACAAATAATACTATATAACATCACTGGTACTTGACATCATATCAAAGGGTATTAAATGATAAGTTGAATTAAATGGGTAATTTATGTACTCATTTGATTTCACTTATCATTCAATGCTACATTAATGTCACTTAGACTGGTGTCAAGCACTACTGGTACTACATTGCATTATTCTTCTCTTATATGTCTTTCTTTAATATTTATATTTATAAAAAAAATAGAATTATTAAAGTGAAATAATTAATAAATCAAAAGTTACAATAGATAAATTATGTTAAAATTTAATTTTCTAATATTATTAAATAAACTTTTCTTAATCTATATAAAAGAGATGATAGAATCATCTTTTTAGGACAGATGTAGTATTATATAGTTTGAATGTCAATAAAAAACAGTCACATTACATTAAAACTCTTTAAACCACCCGTGCGTTGCACGGGTAGAAAAACTTACTAAAATATATTATTAAATAGTTAAAGGTAAATCTGTAATATTTTCACCTTGTAGAAAATATAAAAATACAAGTATACATTAATTGAATCAATAATATCAATAGACTTAATAATTGTAAAGTTCATGATCATTTAAAAGACAACATACATTCTTACATATAATCTTTCATTCATATATACAATAATAAAAAAAATACATATTACCCTTCTCATTTTAAAAAATCCTAATAAAACTAATAAATTAGAAATATATATATGAAATGCATTAAAAATTAAAATAACATTAAACTCGCCAATACACACGGTAGAGATGATAGATTAACGAATTATGATTGATTAAAGCTTGTTTTGGAATTGACATTTCAGATTTAGTATTTTAATTTATTAGTGAAAAAGATTAACAAGCAAAACAAATTGGCAAAATGATTAAGGTTTAATTGTTAAACTCAGTGATCACATGTTCAAGTCTTCTTTGAGTTTTTTCACAAAAGTTTTTGATAAAAAGGAAAAAGAATAATTACTGTAAAATTTACCAAATAAAAAAGTGGGAAAACCACAATACAAAAGATACTAGACTGAAATAGATTAATTAATATAATAATATATAAATTGTTTGAATGGTTAGTTACAAATGGGAAGAGTCACCTCCGTCACTCTAAAATTTTGAAGCATATTTTGAAAAATGAATTAAAATAAAATAAATTTATCTATCACATGATATTTCCACAGCACCACAACATGACATGTTCAACATCATATGTAAAGGGAAAATCTTATCCTATCTTATCTTATCTTATATATGTTAAAGTAGAATAGTAGTCATATATAAATTTTTCAGCCAAAATTACTATCCTACTTTTACATGCTTCTTTTATTTTTTATTTTATAATATTAACATTAATAATAATTATCCATTCTCTTCAAAGAAAAGTAATACTTATCCATTAGTTATATTTTGCTACTATTTTATTTTATAATAATATACAAAAATTTATATTTTTTTAATTCTATATATAATGTACTATTTGTTATCCATTAATATTTATTATACATATTCTATTAGTTTTTAGTCTATCTTTAAAGATTTAATATTTCTTCAATATTATAACAATTGATAGACAAATTTCAAGCATTAGGTTATTGGGATTTTTTCTTATTTTGATTAAGTGCCTACTCGTGAGATTGAAAATATATTAATGAAGTAAAATTAAATCAATTTCAAAATTTTTACTTTAATTCAATAAGATAAATTACTCTTCGTAAAACTTAGAGCTTTATGTTTAATACATTACTTAAATTATTATTTGTTTTTCTCTGAGAACTTATATATTGTTGAAAATTTAAGTTGAGGAGATACAATAATAGTAATATTTGATGATAATGATTTAGAGTGAAAATAAAAAATTCTTTTAATTTTTTTAGAATGGAAATTGGTTAAAAATTAATTTTAAAGGTAAATGGTAAATCATATAGAATTTATCTTTTGTTATAATTTTGGTTTACTTGAGTCTTTTGTAATTGGAGACTTTGTAATAGGACATTGTGTACTTTTAATTTTTCGAGTAGTTTTAGTGAATAGTAACGATAAAATGTGAAAAATAATTTTTCCACAAATATATATGGTGAATAATGAATATGAAAAATAATTCATTCTGATAAATGAATATCATTAACACTCTATTAAATAAGAATATGAGTGTAGGATAATTTTAGAGTTGTAGAAATTTCGTATCATCTTTTTTTCATGGTTTCTTAGTTTCCATACTCAATATGAAATTAATTTTGTAAAAATTCCCGATTCTCATTTTTATTGCTTAATAGTGCTATTTTATGAATAACAATTTAATTAGCTTTGTACTAAGTGAAAATATTGTGCATTTCAATTTGATTCTATTTATGTATATTAGTAACATATGTATATGAGTGAATTGTACTAAGGGTTTTCAATTCTTTTAACTCTGATGGTGACATTCTGTATGGCTGCTGCGCAATAGGTGTTGTACCCGGAATCACCTCAATAGTAAATTCAATTTCTCGATCTGGAGGCAGGCCTGGAAGTTCGTCTGGAAAAACATCTGGAAATTCTCATACCACAGGAATATCTTCGAATTTCAACTTACTGATATTAGTGTCTATTATACTAGCCAAATATGCTTCACATCCCTTCTTGAGTAATTTTCTCGCCGTAATAGCAAATATCACACAAGAAGGAAGAATCATGCGTTGTCCAACAAAAACAATTTCTGGTTTCCCTAGTCGTCTGAATACCACTTCCTTACGAAAACAGTCAACTGAAGCATGATTTGCAGCTAAGAAATCCATGCCCAGTATAATATCAAAATCGTGAATAGGAAGGGGAATCAGATCAACTTTTAGCTCATGGCCATTCACGTTAATGCTACACTCTCGATATACTGTGCTGGCTAAAAGTAAATCTCCGACTGGAGTGGTTATTACTAAGTGACTATTTAAAGGATCATGTTTCATGTTCGTATGTTTAGCAAATGTAGAAGAAATAAAAGAATGTGTAGCTCCAGGGTCAATTAAAACACGAGCATCTTTATCGAAAAGAGATAACATACCCATAACAACATCTGGGGACTCCTGGGCAGCTTGTTGTGTCATTGCAAAAACTCTAG